>PVJC01016597.1:0-33492 GCA_004026665.1 Murina feae | reverse complement strand
GGGGCTCCGGGGCGGACGGGAGGCGGGCGGGGCGGCGGGCGGCATGAGTCAGCAGCGGCCGGCGCGCAGGCTGCCCAGCGCGCTCGTGGACCCGGCGGCCGAGACGGTGCGCCGCCGCTGCCGAGACCCCATCAGCGTGGAGGGCCTGCTGGTGAGTGCGCGCCGGGTCGGGTCCTGGGCCCGGGGGCGGGGGGTGGTCCCCGGTTCGGCCGTCGCCGCCGCGCGGGGCAGCTGGTCTCCGGGGTCCGGAGCCCCGGCCGGGACCGCGGCTGCACCCGCCCCTCGCCCCCCGCCCCGCGGCTGCGCCAACCGGGCCCTCCCGGCCCCCCGGCCCCTGCGAGCGGCTCCCGCAAGTGCGGGCCGCCCTCGGCGTCCACTGGGGGCCGCAGGGCCGTGCGGGGGCCGCTGCCCAACTTCGCGCGTGGAGACCCCGCTCCCCGCGGGGACCGCCCTCGTGCGTCCGCAGGCTCCCGCTCCTCCCGCCGCCTCGCCCCTCCTCCGACCCTGTCAAGGCCCGTCCGGCCGAGGAAAATGGGCTCCTTTCCTGCAAAAGGCTGCTTCCCTTTATCCTTGCTCTAGGCTTGACGCCGTGTGTTTGCTTCTCCGTGGCCCTCGGGCTTCGCATGAGCCCTGCCAGGGTCTCCCTTTTCTCCCCGTGTTTTCCGTTTTTCTGTCGATTTCTCCCCGTAACTAACTGGCCTCCGTGCCCGGGAGGAGCTGAGTGACACCATCTTGCTGAGCTGCTCCTCCCAAGAGGTGATGATTCGCGTCTTAGAGTCAGAATAGGCCTGGAGGCGAGGCGAGGCGCGGCTTCCCGGGTCCGGGAGTAGGTAGGGAAGCCTGGGCGGGACCTGTGTCCGATTCCAGGCGGCACACTCTTTTTTTTCTTGCTGCATTATCTTTAAGTACAAAGACTTCTCCAATCATGTCACCTGGAGCTCCGTTCACCCCCAGTCTCTGGTCTCTCTCTTCGGCAAGGGTGAGGCGGATACCCTTTCCACCGGGTAGGGAAATCCAGGGTTTGTTGCCTTTGCCAGTTTCAAAAGTGTTGGAGAGCCCGGTGGCAAAACTGCTGCCATTGGCATCTTTCGCATGCACTGCGTCAGAAGAACCAGGGGGCCTCTCCCTGTTGGTGACCATGCCAGTTCTTCCCAGGTCAGCACCGCCGGTCACCACGCACAAGTTACCGGCGTCAAACTTGGTGAAATCGGTAACTCTGCCAGCCTCCACATCAGTCTGAGTGGCGTGGTTCACCTCGATGAGGGCGTCAGGGTAGCGGGTGGTGCGAACTCATGGGTCAGCAGATGAGGGATTCCTTTTGTGCCCACAAAGTCCGTCCTCACTTTGCACAGCTTGTACGTGGCCGCCTCAGGAGAAATACGACGAACAGCAAGGTGGCCCTTAGTGTCGTAGATCGGGGCGGAAGTTCTCTCCAGTCTTGTCAATGCTGATGACATCCATAAAACCAGCATCGGTTGGGACCTTGCCCTCAGTCTTAAGCGCTGCATGCAGGTCTTTACTTCACCTCCTGTGAGAGCATACTGACAGTCTGTTCCTCAAGGAAATGATGGGAGGGAGACATTCTCTCAACTTGTAGATGGCCGAGGAGCAAACACACCGGTCAGTTTATCCAGCATCCAGTTCTTTGGAGCTGCTACACGCTTCAGATGCTTCTTGGGACCACCAGCCATGGCTGCACTAGGCAGGGAAAGAGTCCAGATGGTGCCCTGTCGCCTGCGTCTCTCCCCCTTCCTAGCCAGCCTTCCTGGAAAAGAACTGTCCGCATCCACTCGCTCATCGCTCACTACCACCTTCACCCGCTGCCGGGGGACCTCTGCCCTGCGCCCCGCGCTCAGGCTGTCCTCACCGAGGCTGCAGACAGCACCGTTGGTTTCAGAGGATGCAGCACGCCTTGCCTCTGCAGTGCTGATAGGATTGGCCGCTTCTCTCTTGGAAACTCTCACTGTTGAATGGCTGCTTTAACACCACATGGCTCAGGCCCGTCTGCTCCGCTGGCCTCGCCCTGGGCTCCTTTGCAAACATCTCCTCCCACCCCTTCCGTGTGGGTGTCAGTCAGGGCTGTCTTCTACCCTCCCTGCGCACTCTTCCTGCGGGAAGTCATTCGCCGCCACCCTCAGGACGTCTGTGACCCTCCCTGTTGTGGTCTTCATCTTTGAGCCCGTGATAAAAGCTCTGCGCGCTCAGGATGGAAAAACCACTTGGTTTTGCATTTCCTATCAGAAGGGATGCCCATCCCTCGAAGTCTTAGGTCGTCTTACCCGCTGTTCATTTCAGTTTCCATGTTGTCGTAGCTCCCAGATCTACAGAGCCAGCTCACACCTTCTCAGCTGTCTCCTGAAGAGCTCTACCCATATTTTCCGGTGTACAAGACGACTTTTTAACCCTGAAAAATCGCAAAAATCTTCTCACATAACGAGAAGGCTAGTGAGAGAAGTGACCCAACTACCTCCTCTACTTTCTCCCTCTACCATTTCTACCATGTCAGCAGTTTTGTCTCCATTTTTGAGGAGGTTTTCCTGGGTTAGAAAGTCGTCTTATGCGCCGGAAAATACGGTACTTGGATTTGAGGCTCATCTATCTGAAATTAACTCATTGTCTTCTTGCCAAACAAGCAACAAGTTTGCTGTGTCCTGTCTGATAAGTAAATGGTAACACACCCGCCGTGTTGCCCACACTCCTAGCCTCAGCATCGTCCTTGCCTTTTCCAAACGGGTTAGAACGAGTCACCAGTCCTCGCCACTTCTGGCCGTCGCCAGTTTTTCAGGCCATTGCAACGCCTTCCTGACCAGCTTCCTGCTCGTGTCGCCCCGCTGTTTCCATACGTCTCCTTACTCTTTCGGACCCTCACAGAGCCACGTTCCCTGCTTCCAAAAAAGCTGTTTCTTTCTTCCTAACACACTTTTTCGTGTTGTGTCCCGTGGTTCTTTGCATCTAGACTTACGGTCACTTGTGCGAAGGCTTCCCTGACGGCTGGGCTCGGGGTTCGCGGGACTCCTGGGTGCTTCCTCGCCCCGCGTCAGACGTGTGGCTCTCAGGGCCCCGGGTGTGGGACTGTCCGTTTCAGTGTTAACATGTCCAGCACGCGTGGTGCCGCTCGCAGAAAGGCTGGGTAAATACTCATTGCGTGAGTGGAGCGGGGACTCTGTAAATGGCAAATATGGGGCGTGTGAGTGTTTATTTTCCCGCCTATAAGGAGCTGGTTCACACACTTACCTCAGTGCTTTTCAGCTGGCTGATGATCGGAGGTATTTAATAATTAAACACACAGAAGCGTATCGCTCTGCAGAGGTGAGTGGTGGATCTGGCTGAGCGTTTGATGGCTCCGGGTAAGTGGCTTGCACGCTGGAGCTTTGAGAAGGGAGAAGGGAGTGTTGCTGGAGGTGGAACTTAGTCCGCAGGTTGAAAAATAAGGGAAATTTGAATGAGGGAGGAGAACACAGTTGCCTTGGAGAAAGGTTTATTTTCAGAGGGCTCTTAAAGGGATATTACTCCCCAAACAGGCAAGCGGTACAAGGAAAAATCTGTAAAGAAATTTTTAACCAATTTAGAGGCAATGCTTAAGATTTTAGCTCCTAAAACTCACCGTTGGTTTATTTTTTTCTTCTTTGCGAACTCCGATTTAGAAGTGTAGGTCGTTAGAGGTGGGAATTGGGCCGTGGTCAAACAGCTTGGAGTGGGCAGGCCTGCCCACCAGGAGGGGGGTTCCCGGAGAGCTGTGTGCGTGGGTCCTTAGTGATTTCCAGATTGGAGGCCTTTCCATTTATTTCCCACCGAGGATCTCACAGGCCGGGTAACAGGTGAGGGAGGGCGGTGCCTCAGGTAATCCAGTCATGCGGTGTGGCTACTACTGGGCTCTCTCTTGGCCTCCCCTCGGGGGGTTACCTGGGGGTAACCTCTCAGTGGGACTTGCTTGAACAGTGGAAACCTGGATGATGCAACCCCACCCCACCCCCCGGCGGTGGGCGGCCAGGACTGGAAGAAGCTACGTCTGCAGCGGTGCCTGGGCAGGTTCCATAGGGGTGTGAGGGAGCCCTCCTCCGAGGACCACCTTCTGAAGATACTGGGAAGGTGGGACATAACAGGTGTTGTTCCCACAGAAGTACAGTAAGCTTCACACTCTCAGGCGTGGTTCTTCCGGTGCAGATCCTCGAGCCTAGTTCCTCCAGACCCTTCAAGTCACAAGGCATCTGACCCGCCCACCAGACAGAGGACCGCTGCTCTAGATGTTCTGTTCATGAGGTAGAAGATGGGAGTCACGGGGCAGGACCTGGTCCGAGCGACTCCTGATCCCAGGCTGATCGATGTTGGCGATTTCTTGATCAGGCCTCAGGGCCTGGGAATAATTCTCCCGTCTCCACCTCTGAGTCTCCCTGCAGCTGAAGCCACTACCTGTTGGTTCTTCAGCCTCCTTCCGGCAGAATTGGGCGTCCGGTTGTAATCTGAGCCGTCTCGCCTTTTCAGTCCGCGCTGGCCGTGTTGGGGCTGATACAATTCTCTCAGAAACTGAAGGTGTGGTTCACTCAGTAGACCAGCGTCCAGCCCACAGATTCTTCAAGACAAACCCTCTACCTTGGGCGGGGGCGTCCGTGCGGCTCCCCTGGAACTCTTTCCAGGACCCGAGGGTGGCCGTTACCCAGAAGCGTGCAGGCGTGCCCGCGCCTCCCTCTTTAGGCTGTTCTGACAGCGCCTGAGATTCGGTCTTCTCGGGAGTCATGAATTTGTAGCTTCTGGAGACGCTCAAAATCGTTAAAGCCACTGCCCGCTGGTTTACCAGGTCTTTCCGCAGTATGTTGGACTGTGAACTGCAAGGGCAACCAGGTGCCACCGTCCACCCTTTGCACGGCAACCTCCTCAGTCAGATGGCCGTGACCTGCTGTCCACACCACTGCAGCGACGGGACCTGAGGCTCTCGGCACAGCCAGGATGCCCGCTGCCAGCTGCCCTGCCCGCTCCCACTGCCAGCAGCGTGCTCCTCCCGCAGTGCAGCGAGTGCCCTCAGAGTCCAGGTTCCTGGCGCTCTTTTCCAAGACTGCTTAGTCCTGAACAGACTTGTCGGCGATTAGACGGTGATGTGTAGGGAATGCCCCTGAGCACCTTCTCCAGGCATGAATGATTCTGCGAAAAAAGCGTGTGTGTGTGTGTGTGTGGGGGGGGGGACAAAACATGGTAAAGTCAGGGTAAAAAAATAAGTATTTGGGTGAAAGGGATGTGACTTTTTTTTGGTCAATCCTCACCTGCGGATACTTTTTCATTGATTTTTAGGGGGAGAGAGAGACATGGATTGGTTGCCTCTCGGTCGAACCTGGACTGGAGTCAGGGATCGAACCTGCAACCCAAGTACATGCCCTCGACCATTCGGTGCTCGGGCTGACGCTCTGCCCCTGAGCACCTTTTCTGAAGGCTGATGAGATTGTTTCAGAATAAAAAGAAAATGGGTGACCCTGAGGGGCCTCTGTTATCCTCAGCTCAAGTGGCAGCCCCTCTCTACTCCACTTTGTCACCGTGTCTCGGGTGACACCTTACACAAGAGCCTTTCAGGGTGTAGAGCCTGAGGGTCCCTCCAGGGGTGAGGTGCATCTGTGATCTGGGGGCTAAGTGACTTGTGAGGATGGATTCTGCACACCCCAGCGGGTGTACATTTTTCTTTGAATCCTAACAATTTTACAGCATAATTCTGTGTCCGTGGAATTGGTCCATATCAGGTTAACTTGTTGGTAGGGGCTACCATCATGTCATAGACAATAGGGAAGCCCTGGTGCCAAGGATGTGTCGCTCATCGTCAAAGAGCTTTGTAGCTGCTCACCTTCAGGCTTCCCCAGGCCCCATCCTTTTGCCTTTTCTCCCAGACTTATTGTTCCCAAACTATGAGCTTGAAAATGTCATGTGATTGTGCGGAAACCTGTGCTGAGTCTCCACTGGCTAACAGACTAAACTCCTTAGCGTGCTTTCATGGTCTTCCATGCTGAGCCTGGAGCTAGCAGGCCCTTCAGGGCTCAGCCAGGGGTGCCCTTCCCTGGGAATCCCGCGTCCCTCGGGGTGCATCCGCGGTAGCCTGTTGGCCCTTCTCGGGGAGCACCGCATAGAACTCACTTTACCCCCGCCTCGCTGAGCCGCTTAGACGGGCGCTAACCCTGATTGATCACAGCCTGTCTGGAGCCACCTCATTGGACTTCGTTCTAAGCGTGCGGCTTCCGTGGGTCCCTGTGTCCGCGGCGGCGGCTAAAGCTTTATGTAAACTCTCATGGTCTCTGCATGGCTGATAAAACGGCGAGCGTTGATGTGGAGCCACTTCCTGGCTGCACGGGAATCACAGGGGCCTTTGTTCATCCGAACGCCCGAGTTGCTCCTGTGCAGCAGCGTATTGCCCACGGCGAGAAGTGCTGCTCCGTTACCTGACTGTGATGGGGATGCACGGCTGCCTGGACAGGTCGGGGCCGACTGGGAGCCACCACGCGGAGCACTTACTAACTTAGACCTGTCCGAGCCTCGACGGGGCCTTCCGGAGTCAGGGAGCGTCCTGATCATTTTGGAGTTTCTTTCTTCCTGTGTATCTGATGCAGTCAGCAAAATGACGTCCATTCAGTGACATGTTCCCATACCCGTATTTTCTCTCTCCCTCATCACTTCTCCTTCTTTCCTCTCTCGAACTACTTTAGAGATTTAAATCTATGACACGGTCAGGTGTGATTACAGTTAGACTAGATATGATTTGGAAGGACTGGTTCTCTCACACCCACATTATTACCCCAGAGTGAAAAAAAAATCTATTATCCAGTAAAACGCAGCTCGTGTGCATTGTTGTTTTTAAGTTACTGAGTTAAATTTCTCTTTGTTCTTTTTTCCAGCCATCAAAAATAATGATTAATTTAGAAGATAATGTACAGTATGTGTCCATGAGAAGTAAGTTGATTCTTGAATTGGTTTTAGGTTTTGAAGTTTGCACTATGATGTAAGTGATTAGTTTTAAATGTCCATGAGTTGATGCGAGACTTGAATAAGATGTGTTCCCCTTGGCGTTTCCTGAGGCTGCGGGCTGAGTGCTGTGCGCGGTGTGTGTGTGCGCTGCTGCGTCTCCCCAAAGGCGGGGGGACCGTCCGCGCTGCCGTCAGCAGAACCTTCCCTCCTGGCTCCTGGGATTTCCTGTCTCTTCCTTTAGCTCCTGCCCTGGGCAGAGTCGGTCAGTGAAAGGGAAGGACTGTGGTGCCCTCGCTCCCTGTCCTGGAAACAGTTGTGAGAGTGCCCAGCCCTCGCCGCCCCTTCACCTGGTCCTGTTCTCCTTGGATGCACATGCATCTGTGATGCCCACGTGGAACCTTAGCGTCAGCCCTTACCTCTCCTCATCCCCCTCATCTCACCGCAGTCGGTCTTCGGGTTTTACCTTGCGGGGGCTCCTCCCTCTGCCCCCCCCCCCAGCTTCGTGAACTGTCTGACGTTCATTGGGCTCTCACCAGACCTGGCCCCGCATTAGCTTTGCGTGGACGGTCACAGCAACCCTTTAAAATGTGGGTGAGGGCTGTTACTCATATTGTTCAGACAAGTAAACTGAGGCCAGAGAGGTTAAGTAACTTGCTCGGTCAGGGCTCAGCCCCACGTGGGCCTCTCTGACTGGAGCCGACAGTCTTAACCCCCGTGTTGCGCTGCTGCCTGCAGTTCACATGCTCCCAGACTGAGGTGGGGGCACAGCCTCGGACGTAGGTCACCTGCCCCCAGGCTCAGCCCTCTGCTGCTGTGTGATTTTTCTGGGACAAAAATGGGACTGCGATGTCACTCAACCTGAGTCCTCAGTGATGCTCTTCTTACGTCCAGAGAAAGCCCGACTCCCCGTTTCCTGGGCTTTACTTACTTGTGTTAGATTTATAAGCCACCTCGGACCCTCAGAAGGAGCAAGGCAGGAGGGAGTGGACAGAGGAGCAGCAGGGCGCTGGAAGGTCACCCCTCGCTTCCCTGCGCCAGCACTTGCTGCGCACCCATTGCTAATGCCACCGCCTGCAGACTCCCCGGCACCATGTCCTCAAACCCTGCTCTGTCCTGTGACCTGCTCTGACCTCTGACCTACTCTGTCCCCTGACGCGTGTCCCCCCGTCAGAGGGGGCGGACCCCTTCCTCGTCTCTTTAGTCTCTGTCCCCAGCATCTTCCTGTCTGGAGGCCTCCCACCTCCCTCTCCAGTTACAGCTTCATGTCATCTTAAGTAACGAAAGACCTCGCTAGCACTTGCCTCACTTGGTAGTCGAGTTCCTCAAGAATCGGGAAAGCTTTCCGTGTGGAGAGCTTTTTAGTCATCACCTCCCTTCAGCCACTGTCCAGTTACAGGTGTTTAACTAATGTCTGTTCTTTATAAAAGGACTGACATGACAGGAAACTTGTCCTGAGCTTATAATACTGTGTCTTGCTAGTAATCTAGTTTAATTAAATGCATGGTTTTTATTTTATTTCTTTTAGTTTATTTTTTAAAATATATTTTATTGATTTTTTACAGAGAGGAAGGGAGAAGGATAGAGAGTTAGAAACATCGATAGGAGAGAAACATCGATCAGCTGCCTCCTGCACACCTCCTACTGGGGATGTGCCCGCAACCAAGGTGCAACCAAGGTACATGCCCTTGACCGGAATCGAACCTGGGACCCTTCAGTCCACAGGCCGACGCTCTATCCACTGAGCCACACCGGTCAGGGCTTTTAGTTTATTTTTTTATTGATTTTAGAGGAAGAGGAAGGGAGAGGAGGAGAAAGAGAGAGAAACATTGATCAGTTGCCTCTTGTGCGCCCTGAGGATTGAACCCACAACCTTTCAGTGATTATTCCCACACCGGCCAGGGCTGAGTGCGTGCTTTCTAAAGTTAGGATTTCTCATTTGTAATCTTCCAAGGTTTGTTGTAGAATTGTGACTTTCTTCTAGTTACACTTAAATTTTTTTAAATTTCTTTTTAAGCCTGTTTAATCTCAGGTGTAGGAATGGCCTACACAAAGGAGACCATTTATGTTATAAATCAGGTGCTTTTGTTCTTGGCATAGCCGCGGGGTCTTTAAGCTGCGGGTGCCATTGCAGAGGTTCTGGACAGGGCACTTCTGATTGAGGTGGTAGGAATATTTCTTTGAGGCACACTGACTGTGGAAGCAGAGAAAAAGAAAATTCATAGACTCCACACTAGAACAGCTACAGGATTTGTACATGTATTTCCTCTGCACACCAAACCCTAAGAACTCATTTCAGTATCAAACTGGAAAGACAAAGAGAATTATAACATTCGGTTCTGGCGAGTCCTCAGACCCTGCCTCCAGCAGGTAAATGCCCAGCGGGTTTATCGGTGCACGTCAGCGTTCCTTCAAAAACGCCCTTTATCGCAGCAGTTTCACATCTCGCAGTTTATCTAAAGGAAAGATGCATCGAAAAGTTTAGCTACAAGGAGATACTGTGCAAAGTCATCAAGTTGTAGACAATCTGAATTCCCAGTGTTGGGATAAGTAAGCCAATATTCCATGCAGCTAAGTACGATGCAGCCACAGTGAATTGCCTGTCACGCAGTCATTAATAGAGAATATCCTTTTCCAGTTTTATTGAAAATAATTGGCTTCGTCACAGCACAAGTTTAAGGCGTAGAGCATGATGGTTCGGCTTACCTGCATTGGAATGATGGTGCAGTAGGATTATCTAACACCCACCATCTCATGTAGATGTAGTTAAAAGGAAATAAATCTCTCCTTGTGATGAGCGCTCTCAGGGTCACTCTTTAACAGCTGACTTACGGGAGTCCCACAGCAATGGCGCCCCGAGTCCTCACGCTGCTCACGGCCTTCGGGCAGAAATGCAGCGGTCGCCAGTCAGGTCACGGGTTGAGTTAAAAAGAGCGTGCTGAGAAACAGTGTGCTCCTGTATTTGTTCCTAGGAACTGAATATACAGACACACGCGTGTATGTAGGTATATGTGGGTCAGGTGTGTATAAAATAAAAACATTCAGTGGGTGAGAGAATTAAAGAGACCCCCCCCCCCACCATTTTCCTGTCTGTTAATATAGGGCAGTGAATATTATAAAAAAGGATCGGTGTGCCACTTTCCCTCAAGGCGTAGCACAATCATCCTAATAGAAGTCTAACTTGTGAGCTCTTTCAAAAACTTCATCGGACAGGGTTTGTCGGATGCACGTGCAGAAACTCGTGAAGCAGTTAAAGTGCCAAGTCTCTGCCTCTGCTTTATACGGAATTGCGTATCTTGAAGGCCAAGTGAGAGAATGAATTTAAAAGTCATTTCTAATTTCATTCTTAGAGTGGCGTGGGCACACATGCAAACTCGCCACTTAGGCAGGAGGCCGCTAAAATGCACATGTGCCGTGGAAGCGGGTCACATGCTTCAGATACTCCTTTATGTGTAAAGCAAGCGTGTCAGGCACAGAGGCTGACACGGAAAGGTGTCCGTGTCTGTGGCCACAAAAAAGCAAGAGCTTCAGTCTTCATAGAAACGTAGGTTTATTTCTATAGAGACGTGCTGAATGCAAACGGCTGAAATAAATGAGTCATCGTTAACATAAAATAATAGAACATTTTCATAAAAATTAATATTTTTTTCTTGAACATTAACTTACCAGACACTGTATAACTGAACAAATGAATAAGTGTAACGCAAATAAACCTAGTTTTCTTGTTCTCCTAAAGCAAAATATTTCCTGTTGCGCACACCAAACAAGTCAGTCCAAGACTAATGACAGGGCAGTCGGCTGCTAAAATATTCGCTGCAAGTATTAGTGGAGAGAAATGGTGCGCCTTTGAGTAAGGGAAATGAATGCAACATGATCATAGTAATCAGTCATTAGCAAACATTGTAGTTCATTATTAATAATTATGTATAACAGGATATTGTAAAAACTAAGTTACAAGTTGTTATTAAAACGTTCCTTACGTACTGTTACATTGGCGGGGTCCCAAAAATATTCATTGTGGGCCGTGAGTTTGGACAGGCTAATTTTTAATCCAGTTTGAGAAACTATCTCATAAAATCATTTCCTAAATCTTTCGTAAAAATTAGCTCTGATCTGATCACGGTATAGAATTTCTGTAGGTGTCTGTGCTTACTAGTCGAGAGGAAATACGTGATCTTAAATGAATTTAGAAAGAAATGATATTTAAAATTTTACAAATGGGTTTGTTTTGTTTCCCAGAAACTCTCAAAGTGAAGACACCTCGGTTTGATGTATCCCTGGTGTATTTAACTCGGAAATTCATGGATCTTGTCAGGAATGCTCCTGGGGGCATTCTTGACTTAAACAAGGTGGCCACGAAGCTGGGAGTACGGAAACGGAGAGTGTATGACATCACCAATGTCTTAGACGGCATCGACCTGGTGGAGAAAAAATCCAAGAACCACATTCGATGGATGTGAGTTGGCTTCAAACTTTTCATGGCGTTGTTCCTTCTCATTAGGTGACGGTGCCGTGCTTAAAGCAAACGGGATATTAGCAGTGTTTCACAGAAGAAAACTTGACTTCTGTTAGAAAAGGCATTCCGTAAATTCCTTTTACGTTGTCCCACAAAGTGTGTAGCTGTTTTTTCCTGCTTAAGAGTCACAGACAGTGGGATATTGTGGATAAGATAAATGGAATATGATTGGCTTTAAGATACTTTTCAAAGTATTTTTTCAGCTCCATCTCGGGGACTCAGGTGAGGTGGTAGCACAGCGGTTCTTGCATAAAGTGCTTACTTAGAACCAGGGCTGTGATCTGCTGTTCTGGCGGAGAGTGCCAGCCCCCCGCCCCCCCCATGGTGCGGGCAGGCGATGGATCACACTTAGAAGCTCATGGCCTCAGTGGAAAGGGTAGACTGAATGTCGAAAAGGCAGTTGCTGTAGACAACATGTGATTAGGGAGGATCACATGAAGGAGGACCTTACGGTGTAGATGTCGGCAGATTTGGGTAATGGGGCTGCAAATGCACATAGGAGGAAAGCTGTTACGCTTACAGTCGGCGAGTGGCCTGGGGAATAGTTCCGCGCACACAGGAAGGAACAGTCCCAGCGTGAAAGCACACAGAGACCCTGTAGCAAATGAAGCTCCCAGCAAAGACCACAAAACTGAAGGTTATTAGAGGGAAGGGGTTTCGAAAGGAGGTGTTTTTCCATAGGACAGAAATGCGATTGAAGTGTGATTGGGCCGTGTTTACTACGGAACATTAAACAGCACTCGGGTTAATGTCCCTTGTATTCTGAATCACTAATGGGAATCGGGGTGCAAACGAGCAAGGAGAAGACAGTGGGCACAGGCTTGTCCTTTTCACGAAGCTTGAAGAAAAAAAGAGCAGTTGTTACTCAGGTCATGTGTTAGGTTAGTTAGACAGCAATGAAGAAAATGAATTTTTTAACAACGATGCGTATCATATTCAGATAGAACTAGATATCACATGCACAATAGAGAATACAGACGGGAAATGTAGCAGAGGAACTGTCATTGACCCAGGACTTGCTTTTCATGTGTGCACACTGCGGGGCTGAGATCCCAGCTTGGCAGCAGTCAGGCTGAGTAGTGGAGCTGGGCTCCCTGGCCCTGTCGACTCAGTGCAGGGACCATCTCAGTGAGCTCCCTGCCTCCTTGGTACGCTTCCCGTGGGGTTATGAGGTGTTCAAGTCCTTGCGAAAGGGACTAGAGACGGGGACAGGCCCAGTCCATGTGGAGGGAGAATAACGGTCATCTAGAATAAGGGGCGGGCAGAGGTGAAGTCGAAGTGTCTGCCGTGGGAAACAGCTGATGGAAACGGGGAAGGGCACTAACCACTCTGCATCCTTGTGCCATCTCCTGCATGTGGCTGATGGTGGTCTCGTCCCATGCTTTTCAAGAGGATCCGATCTCAACAATTTTGGAGCAGTGCCCCAACAGAAGAAGCTGCGGGAGGAGCTGTCGGACCTGTCGGCCATGGAAGAGGCTCTGGACGAGTTGATTAAGGATTGTGCTCAGCAGCTGTTCGAGTTAACAGACGACAAGGACAACGAACGATATCCTTTAGCTCTGGGCCTCTCTAAAGCTGTCTCCCTCCGGAGCAGCCAGCCCGGGGGTTTATTCTGTATAGTCAAGAGACAGAACTGGATTTTTAGAAGTAAAGTGCGTAAAGGCCTGCAGCTTCTTGGTGTGGCCAGGGTTCCGGTCAGCGCTGTGTCCTGGCCTACCCCGTGCGCTACGATGCCAGGTTGACGCTGCGTTTACAGCTAACCTAGCGGGCGTCCTCGTTCCTCCCGGGGCCCGGCTGTTGGCTTTTGTGAAAGTCCTGTTGCCCCTCTTTTCTCAATCACGTTTCCTTCTGAGGTGGATGGATGGCATTGAAATGGCACCTGGACTCCGCCTCCAGGCCACAAGGCCGAGGCCGAGCGGGTCAGTGTCTGCCTCACGGGAAGCTTGTCTCCGCCGCAGGTCTCTGGGTCTCCTGAGCTCTTGGCTGCTGGGCTCCCCTGGCAGCACCGCGGGGAACGGGGAGCGGGGACCGTCTCCGAGCTGATCTGTGCTTCCAGTTCGTGTGAACTCGGCAGAGTCCAGGCTGCTGGTCCAGTAGCTGTTAGAAGGGAAGCCACTGCTAACACCACTGCACTCCGTCAGGAGGTCTGCAGAGTAAGAGAGAGTGCGCTGGTGACCCAGGAAAACGCGCAGTTGTTACATTTTTACTCAACACAGTAACCACATACAAAAATTCAGCTGGTTGGACGAGAAAGCCCATTAGTTGGTGATAATCCTGAAACACTATATTCTCTAAGTTGATTCTACTTTTTAAAAAATATATATGTATTTTTATTGGCTTCAGGGAGGAAGGGACAGGGAGAGAGAGACAGAAACATCAGTGACGAGAGAGAATCCTTGATGGACTGCCTCCTGCATGCACCTGGGCCTGGGCCTGACCTGAATTGGACCGTGACCTCCTGGTTCATAGGTTGACAACAACTGAGCCACACCCGCTGGGATGTTTCTACTTTTTAGAGATTTTTTCCCCACCTTGATTTTAAGGGTTCTCATCCCTTAAACTCTGGAAGTTCCCCCCCAGAGGTTCTTAAGAGTGAGTGCTAGCGGGGAAGAGGGAATGGAGTTGGGTGGGTGGATTTGATATCTTTATCAGTTGTGTTTGTCTTGGGAAGTCAGATTTCATTAGTATTTTTCTTCAGAAATTGTCACCATAATCACAACAGCACAGTTTAAATGAACTCTTTAAATTGAGTTATAAATGTAAAACACTACGTCATGAAATACGAATTATGTACAAAAGTATTTTTACCAGCTGCCCCCCTCAATTGTTTGTAATGTTCTGACGTTCCACTCCCATTCCTGTATTACAAGAGCTGAGTTACCTCCCCACCAAGCAGACCTCTGCAGATCCTTGACTGGGTTTACGCTCGCGTATGTGACGTACCAGGACATCCACAGCATCCGGGCCTTCCACGAGCAGATTGTCATCGCCGTGAGAGCTCCGGCGGAGACCAGGCTGGACGTCCCAGCCCCCAGAGAAGTAGGTGACCTGCATTGGAAGGAGCCTTTGCGGCAGGGGCGGGGGGGTGGGGGTGGGGAGGAATGGGAGGGCACCTGCCAAGGCTCTGCTGCTTGGCAGCCTCACTAACTGTGTGCCCCTCGCGTGCACACTGGTCCTGCTCACAGCCCCGTACACATTTTCACTGAAATCACACAACCAGCTCCACACGGGGAACCCGAAGCATAGAAAGATGAGTGACCTTGCTCCCGGTCACAGAGTGAGAAACAGAATCAGACTTCAGCCCCGAGAGTTTGTCTTTTTATCTGTGGGGCTGTCAGCCTCTTGGAGGAATCACCAGGAACTGGCTGAAGTCCTGAAGTTCCAGAAGGAAATCTGGTGTCAGCCAAGGGCTCTAGGGAATTAATCCACCGACACAACTCAGAAAAGACTGGTGAGGAGACCAGAACGTTGCGTCATGCAGGAAAAACGGAAAGGGAGGCTGCCCTGTGAACGGGGCTGTGCTCTGACCAAGCTGCTAGTGCTCAGCACACTCTTCCTCACGCAGGGACGTTAGTATTGGAAGGTGATTGTCATCCGGGGTTGCTTGGTAAGGACGAGTCAGAACCAAGGAGTGTGGCCATTCCTGGGCAGACGGTCGGCTCTGACAGGCTGGTCGACCCAGGGGTGCTCAGTGATGCTGCAAGGGTGTACCTCCCTGTGGGGAGGACGACTGGACTCCCACCTTCCTTATCCCCAGCGGGCACTGTCCAAGTGGGTGCAGACGCTCCCCAGCTACCTGCGGTCCCAGGAGGCTGTAGGAAGGGCGGCACGGGGTCCTGAGGCTGATGCGCTGCCTCTCATTGGGCTCTGCTCCGACATCACTGGGCTGTGCAGCGGGGCCCGCTGCACGGACGGGAGGAGAAAGACTGGCAGTCAAACCCACTCCCCGTCAGAACAAAGAAAGGACCCGTTTCTAACTGGAGCTATTCCTTAAGAACAGAGCGTAATTCTCTGTAGAAGCACCCACTTCCTGATGCTCATGGGTTCCAGTGGCTTAAATTATATGAGGTGTATTTTGTCTTGATCTCAGCTTCTTTTTCATGTGGACAAAAGAATGGTCTTTTTAAAAATTTATTGATTTTTTTGCAGAGAGGAAGGGAGAGGGATAGAGAGTTAGAAACATCCATCAGCTGCCTCCTGCACACTCCCTACTGGGGATGTGCTCACAACCAAGGTCCATGCCCTTGACTGGAATCGAACCCGGGACCCTTCAATCCGCAGGCCGACGCTCTATGCACTGAGCCGGAAGAGTGCTCTTTCAGTTCGTCTGCAAATGGAAACACGCCTGGAACACCTGAGGCCACAGGGGAGTCTCGATTGGTTTGTCATCTGGACACTGAGTTTTGGCTTACGAACAGGTTCCTCGAAGGGGTCAGCCGCCCCAAGGAGAGGAAAGCGGGCTCTGAGCACTGGGCATTCTCATCAGTCCTCCATGGCTCTGGAACCATTATTCTGTGGTCAAGGAGCCGTTTCTCATGTCACAAAAGCTTAGTTCATGGTTTTCTCAAACGTGGGGATTCTCTGGATTTACGCGTTTGGAAACGGCCTCGTGGTTCTGAGTGAAAGATGCCGTTTGGAACCCCTGGTTGACGCTAACGGTTTCTCCTTTTGCCAGGACTCCATCACGGTGCACATACGGAGCACCAAGGGGCCCATCGACGTCTACCTGTGTGAAGTGGAGCAGGGTCGCTCCAGCAGGAAGGGCTCCGAAGGTGCAGGACCCTCGGCGTCTAAGAAAAGCAAACACTCAAAAAACCCCGACAAAGGTAAACACCCATTTTTCTGGTCTAGGGAAATGTAAGATCCTAGTGATTTTTAAATTGTAGAATACTTCTTTAAAAATGTCCTGGGTGATGTTGCTTAATAAGATTGTTTAGGTTTCTTGGCGGGAGGGAACTGAGGATACAGATAAGTGGAAGCATATACTATGTTCATGGATAAGAAGAATCGACATCATTAAATGCCAATACTATCCAAAGCAATCTATAGGTTCAATGCAATTCCTACCAAAATACCAATGGTACATTTCTCAGAACTAGAGCAAATGACGCTGAAAAGGTACAGCAATCTCGAGAAAGAACAAAGCTGGAGGAATCCCACTACTTGATATCAGGTGTTAGGATATCAAGGCCACAGTAATCACAGCAGCCTGGGACTGGCAGAACAACACACGGGTCAGTGGGACAGAACAGAGAGCCCGGAAGTAAAGCCGCACCTTCATGGCCAGTTAACACTTGACGAGGCAGCCGTAGCCCGTTGGGCCCGGTGGATAGAGCCTCGGCCTGCGGGCTGAAGGGTCCCGGGTTCACCTCCTGTCAAGGGCGTGTGTCTTGGTTGGGGGCTCGATCCCCAGTAGGGGGCGTGCAGAGGGGAGCCAAGCAATGATTCTCTCTCATCATTGATTCTTTCTGTCTCCCTTCCTTTCTGAAATCAATAAAAGTATATATTTTTTAAAAATTTGACAAGGGGGCAAGAACACACAATGGGGTAGAGATAGCCTCTTCAGTAAATGGCATTGGGAGAACGTTAGACTCAACCGTAAAAATCCGACAAGAAAACATAGGCAGTAAAGTGTTGGACATTTCTCATTGCAATATTTTTTCTGCTCTGTCGTCTTGGGGAAGGGAAACTAATGGACTACATCAAACTAAAAGGTTCTGCACAGCAAAGGAAACCAGCAGAATGAAAGCGACCCGCTGCCTGGGAGAACGTATTCGAACGGCTTGCCAAGAAGTTCCATGTGGTTTGATGAGTGAGATCTTGGGATCGTGGTGTCCCTGTGAGGACCAGCTGGGCGAAGTCTCTGAGGCTGGAGAAGGCCGAGCACAGCCTCGGCCGGTGCTCCCGGGCACACGTTTGCCTCCAGCGTGTGCTTGTGGCATCGAGCATCAGCCTCATGCCATTCACCTGGCGCCTGACCAGGGTGCTTCAGTCTTTTTCTCCAGTTGAATTGTGTGCTCTGTTACCTGGTTGTTTTTGACACCCTCGTTAGAAGAATTTTTTGTGTTTGTTATTTTCCAGAAGAAAATCCTCCACAGCGAAGCGAAGCGAGCGACTGACGGGGTTTGAGCCCCACGTGTTGAGGGGCTCTGGAGCGTCGCGCGGATGAGTGCGCGTCGAGCTTGGTCCTCAGCGATCGGTCACTGTGAAGTCCCCTCGGTCAGCGGCGGCACGAGGCCAGTAGCGTCTGAGTGGCTCACTGCTTAGATTCCGGGATTATTATGGTTTCCACATTCAAAAACTCTTTTTATACTTCACTGCTTTTTGTCAGGGAACTAGACATCCTGCCTTCTGAAGTCCCTTCCTCAAAGCGTATCTGCCCTCCCTCCAAGGATCATGTGTCGTCATCACAAAAGCAGTTGCCTTACACGCGTTCACGTCTGCATTAGCTGCTGCGCAGTGGGTGGGCGTGCACACGCCATCTGAATGTGATGTCTGTATATATCTGTATCATGCTTAGATCGCTTACGTGTGTCCCAGTGAGTCTCTTTGCCATTGTATAGCCAAAATAATGTATATATGGAAATTAACAGATTCTCTAACTTCTGTGGTATCTGTAACTTATTAGCATCCTCTGAACTTAAAGATCATGGTTTAATTAAAGAGGTTCAGTCTGCTTCCAGCGGTGGAATGGGGTTCCAGGCGACCAGCGGTTACTGTGTCTGAGCAGACGGGTGGCATGCCCGTGCCTTCAGGGACAAGGGTGGAGATACCATCGGGTAGTGGCTAAATGAGTGTGAGACAGGAATTCAGTGACAGTGACAGCTGGAAACTATCCTTAGCTTTTTGCCAGCAGGTTTGCGATGTTTCTGTGTGCAGCCTTGCTCCTTGCTCAGAGGGGTGCATTTAGGCATTACTTGTCCCCTGCCCTCATCCCGCTCCAGCCCCTTTCCCAGGTACCCAGCTATGTCTACCTCACTGGTAAGTCACGTACCACCCTGTGCCTCAGCTCACTCGAGTTACCGTGAGACGGAGCTCCTGGCGGGACTCTGTCTTAATTAGTGCTGCGCCCAGAGCCTTGCACGATGCCTGCACATAAACGTGCTCGTAGCTGAACAGACCAGCGAGTGAGTGGATTGTAAAATCAGATTAAACGTACGTGGCTTGTCTGCCACGTGGGATCTTAGGAGCATCATTCAGACTTGTAAGCGTCTCGCTTTCAAAGAATAATTTGAAGCAACTTGAAATTAAGATCATGTATAAAAAGGTTTAAAATAGAAACCAAAATATTGAAAAATAGTGCTGACTGTTGAGGATGCACATACCTCTGCACTCCAGTGGCTCTTCCCTGTGCTCTGTGCACCTGGCCTCCTCCCCCAGCAGCCCTCCCCCCCGCTTTCTCCCCAGGCCTGGACTGCTGGGAGTGCTCCTGTGCAGGACTTAAGCAGGAGTGTATATAGGTCAGGCCTCAAGGAGAAGATGGGGGCTGCAGCACTGGCAGCTGTCAGCCTCTATGCGATGGGCAGAACCCTGAGAGGATGAGGCTCATCCAACGAGGGTAGAGCAGGAGAAGAGGAGAGGCCCCGAGCATCTGTATTGAAGGGGAAACAGGGAAAAAAGGCCTTTCCTGAGAAGGGACGGGGGGGCGGGGGTAAGAAAGGTAGTCTCCCCAAAAACCAGCCTAGGAAGCGCGGCCAAAGGTGATGGCAGTTTCTCAGCGGCAGCTCCTCACTCGCGAAATGTGACGCGTGTTCAGCTTTACAGATTGGTCCGAGGGAAAACGAAATCATGTGAACAGCATTTCTTTGTAACCATAGGTGTGTGATATAAAGGAATGTTCTCCATCTTCCGGTGTCCAGTGTGTCTTCTTACAGCTGCTTGTGCAGCCCCGAGCCCTGCCTTCCCCACACGCCGACCGCACTGCCTCTCTGCACACTGTCTTGTCCTGTCCATCACCCCCTTTGGGGGCTGGGGTGTTCCGTGCTCCCTGCAGGCCTCGCTTTCCATTCTTAACTCCCGTCAAGCCCTCCCTCCACTCAGCCCATATTGGTCTGGTGGCTGGGCCTGCAACCCACTGCGCTTCCCATCCCTGCCTTTGCTCTCAGCCTCTGCCTGGAATTGCCCCTCTTCTCTGCTCGCAAAGCTACATCCCCAGCTGACACCTGCCCTCCACTCCACCCCCTGGGCCTGCAGTCCTGACAGGGCATTGGGTAGCCACCCACCCTCCAGTCTGCTTTCCCCACGGGTATTTCCTGCTCTCGGTGGAGGACCCCCCCCCCACAGGGTTATGTTCCCCGCATTTCTGTAGTGGTCGGTACATTTTTGCTGCGTGAGAAAAGTGACCTGGCTTCAACCCATTCCCAAGAACTTAAAAACGAAGGCTGACCTTTCAAACACACAAACCAGCCAACCGGATTTGCTCTGAAAGGAAGAATGCCTGTCCGGAAGCTGCCTGTCCCAGGTTCCCTCCCTCCGCGGAGGAGTGGCCACAAACCGGTCTCAGACCCGCGAGACACTGCCATCTAGCGGACAACTCGGGTCCTTCACCTTTCAGTGAAGCAGGTGCTAGGGAGCAGCAGTTTTTTAAAAATTGCAGGTCCCATGTTGCTGAAGTGAATTGATACTAGTTTTTACATAGTAAAATTTAAGTGGGGTGACGGGAAGAAAAAGGACAGCCGTTAAGAAAGCACAGTGCCTGCCTGTGCCGAGTTTTTGTTCTTGCCATAATCTAGTCCCCAGAGACCTTAATTGTCTTGACCAGCAGCCTCAAAGTACAGCCCGCGGGCCACTGCCTGTCCTGCTTAAAGTAAGATCTGTGCAGTGTGCTAGGAATTTGTTTATAGTTGTTTTTTGTTTTTTTTTAACTATAGTACGACCCTCCCAACAGTCTGAGGGGCAGTGAACTGGCCCCTGTTTAAAAAGTCTGAGGACCCCTGGTTGACACCCTCACAGCGTTACAGTGGACGCCATGGTCAGGAAGCAGCAAGTGCAGTAGATAACCTGGTACGACGTGTGACAAAGGTGGTAGACAAGCCCAGTTTTTTAAAATCTTCACCCAAGGATATGCTTGTTTTTTTCTTAGTTACAGAGTTTAGAGAGGGAGAGAGAAACATCAATTGGTTGCCACCTGTGTGCACTCCAGTCAGGAACCAAACCCTAAGCTGAGTATGTGCCCTGACCAGGAATCAAACCTGCACGGACGATGCACAACCAGCGGAGCCGCCTGGCCAGGGCAACAACCACTCTGTGTACCAAGCACTGTACCTGTCAGGGTACTGTGAGAGAGCCCTGGTTGCCCTGGCTGATGTTGCGCAATGGTTAGAGCACCAGCCTGCTAACCAGAACCAGTGTGATTCCCAGTTAAGGGCATGTACCTGGGTTGCAGGTTCAATCTCTTGGCCTGATTGGGGCACTGGCGGGAGGCAACCGATCGATGTGTGTCTCTCATCAATGTTTCTCACCCTCTCCCACCCTCTCTCAAAATCAGTGGGGAAATACCCTCGAGTGAGGATTTAAAAAGATGTGTTAGTGCTAGAAAAGAAATACTAGTTCAGGCTTAAAAGGAACACTGGAATGTCGCTCAGTTAAAACCCTTCTAGAAGCGTCCGTCCAGCGCGTGGTGACGTATTCAGTCGCATAATCTGGCGAGGGACACCGGCTCACTATTTGTAAGGAGGCAGGCGCTCCACTGCTGAGCACTGGTCAGCTCGCGGAAGGAGCGAACGTCCTGTCCAGGACTTTGCGGAATTCTTTCAGACCCTCATGCGAACTTCAGTGGGAAATGGTGTCACCAGCCAGAGCGGTTGTCTGTAGACAGACCTTCATATTATATTTAACTTTGAAAATACACTTACAACCCTTTTAAAGATCAGCCGTTTCTTCTCAGTTACGCCGCTGGTTTTAATTGGGTGCAAAAGGAAAATCGGGTGGTAGGTAGACGTTGTACCATGGTTGGGCCGTGACTACATCACGCAGGGGCCTCGATCTGCTTTTATGACTCCTACTACATTATTAGTTACGGTTATTATCTGCTCGTCTCACTGAGCCCTTATCTCATGCCACTCACTGGAGTAAGGGATATAAATAGTTGAGTTTCCACATTATCTTGTCAGGGAGTATCCTTATCCTCACTTTAGGAACGAGAAAGCTGAGGCTTGAGAGGGCAGGTGACTTGCCTGCGCAGGAGCATACAGCCAGTCAACAGGAGGGCCAGGATTTGGGCCAAGAGAGTGATTCGCTGGCTCAGACACCCTTTAAAAACAAAGGTGACACTCGGCCAGTGTGGCTCAGTGGTTGAGCATCAACCTATGGACCAGGACGTCATGAGTTCATGGTGAGGGCACATGAATTAGATCTCAACTAATCAGAAACCTTGACATATTGGGACGACGCTCTAACCAACTGAACTACCTGGCCAGGGCCAGGCTATGTGGTTTAAGCAACTGGAATTTTTGGGGCTCAACACTGCAGCCATGAGAAAGTGTCTGGTCTTTGGACAACTCTTCAGAAGTTGTGGCAAATATTAACCATCGAATCGTGACAAGCATACTGCCTAGTTCCATTTCTTTATCACTGATCAATTCTCTCCTCTGACGGGTGCGTAAGGGTCTGAAACATATAGTGTCATGAGAACAGGCGAACAGGGCCCCCTGCCTGAGCACAAGGGCTGGCTTCTGGCTTTGGTTTCACAGTTAATTCTAAAGGCAGAGCTGCACATAGACACACACATGTATTCCAGGGTAGCTATTCAGATTTTTAAAAAATATAACTATTGATCTCAGAGAAGAAGGGAGAGGGAGAGAGAAATAGAAACATCAGTGATGAGAGAGAATCATGGATCGGCTGCCTCCTGCACACCCCCCACTTGGGCATGTGTCCTGACCATCAGTTGAACTCGTGACCTCCTGGTTCATAGGTCGATACTCCACTACTGAGTATGCAAGCTGGGCAACTATTTAGATTTTAATTTCTATTCAGAGAGGGAATTTGATTTGAGATATTTTCAGCAGACTTATCTAAACTAATGTCCCAGCCCATCTGGAAAGTTAGCATTCACACGTTGAATATGGCGTTTTTACTTACACTTCACAGTGCCCCGAACAGCATTGCCAACATCTTACAAAAATGCGCAGCGCAGGGCTTTGTAGAAAGAGCGTTAAGGGAAGTGGGGCGAAGGGCACGTGGGCGCGGAGGCAGGGAACCAGGGGAGAGGTCGGTATGCAGCGTGGCGGAGTGCGTGTCAGGCACGGCCTCCTGCTTTAAAAAGAAACCAGCGCAGCCGCGTTCCTAAAAATGTGGCTTCCCGGTCAGGAATCTCCATCTCTCTTTCCTACTCGGTGCCGATTTCCGTCCCCTGCCTTCGCAAGGCTTCCCCTCCGTTTCTGCACACCGTGTCTCCAGTGGGCAGCCGTCCACAGCAATCTGAGACCATGAAGAATTGTCTGGGGGGTTTTACACCAGAGCTGGGGAGCATTTGAGGATTCACTTGTCAGCTGGTTGGAACATCTGTGGGTAAGCTCACGTTTCCACTCTGGTAGAATCCTCACATCCGTTTGACGTCAGCACCCGAGCTGCTGGAGCCTGAGTCGCTGGCCGTGTAGGGCGATGCCAACTGGATGAGTCGTCGTCCCTGGAACACAACTCACTTGGCATATGTTGACGAAGCTGCAATCTGGCAGTGGTATCAAGGCCTTTCTTCTAGAAATAGCTCTTACCCCTACACATAGTGGACAGATCCGAAAGGGAAAGTGTCATCTTTCCACTGACTCCCTCTCCTGTGAAGATGATGGGGCCTTGGGCAGTTTGGCTCAGTGGATAGAGCATTGGCCTGGGGACCGAAGGGTCCCAGGTTCGATTCCGGTCAAGGGCATGTACCTTGGTTGCGGGCACATCCCCAGTGGGAGGTGTGCAGGAGGCAGCTGATTGATGTTTCTCTCTCATCAATGTTTCTAACTCTCTATCCCTCTCCCTGCCTCTCTGTAAAAAATCAATAAAATAATATTTTTAAAAATTAAAAAGCAAATGTCTTAAAAAAAAAAAGATAAAATCAGTGTTTGCTGGACTTAACTTTCAATGACTTTTTAAAAACAGACTTTATTTTGAAGAGAATGTTAGGTGTATAGAAAAACTGCACAGAGTCCAGAGTTCCCACATCCCCTGCTCTGTCCATAGTTTCTGCTGTCATCACACCTGTTAGTGTGCATATCTGCTATGATGGATGACTTCATATTAATACGTTATTATTAACTGAATTCTGAAGGCTGCATCAGCGTTCACTCGGTGTCATACAGTTCTGTGAGCTTTGACATAAGCACAGGGTCTCATAGCCACAATTACATTACCGTACGGAATAGTTTCCCCACCCTCCTCGATTCCCCTCCTTCCCTGTCCGCCGCCCGCCCGCACCTCCCAGCAACCACTGATGTTTATTGTCTCCACGATTTTTGCCTTTTCAGAATGTCCTAGAGCTGGAATCATACACGATGGCACCTTTTCAGAGGGGCAGACGTAGCAACACAAACATGAAGCTCATGTTGCACTTAAGATGCTCCCATGTCGCCCTGGCTGGTTTGGCTCTGGATGGAGCATTAGCGTGCAGACCAAAGGGTCCCGGGTTCGATTCCAGTCAAGGGCACACCCCCAGTTTGTGGGCTTGATCCCCAGCGTGGGGTGTGCGGGAGGCAGCCTATCAAGGATTCTCTCTCATCACTGATGTTTCTATTCCTCTCTGAAATCAATAAAAATATTTTTAAAAAATGGAAAAAAAAAAAAAAAAACAAACGAAAAGTCCCCTGTGGACCTTTTGGTTCTGGAGCTGCACAGCTGCTGGCAGACACAGGTGCCCATGCTCCCCAGCCCGGTGATGAGGGAACAGCCGGCGGCCCCTCCCGCCTGGCCCGCAGGCCCTGCTTCCTTTGAGCAAGTTCTAAAGTGCTTCCCGCCCCGCAGCCTCCCTTCTGGAGCAGCACCGACGGCTGCCTTGCAAAGATGAGTTTCCAATTCATGTCCTTCGGACCAGCCCTCGTCCTTTCTGCATCTTCTCTCTCTGGTTTTCCATCCCAGCCCACTCCCATTGCGAAGGTCAATGTGGACGTTCTGACTCATCCCTGCCCACCTGGAAGGGCCCTCAGAGGCCAGTGACCCCATCATCTCACAACGAGAAAGGTGAGGCCGGGAGAGGGGTAGGCTCCCCACCACTGTATCATCTCCTTTCGCTGTAAATAGTTCCCCAAAGACAGTCCTGTGTGGAGCCTGTGCTGCTGACTCTCCCCTTCCAGCTGCCTGCGAGCCATTTCCAGATGGATGACCAGTAGTACGTTTCTTCAATTCGCATATTCCACCCGCCCCCGTCTACCCAATTTCAGTCAGTTGCCCAGTTACCCAAGCCCCAAACCCACCATCAGTCACACTTGATATCGTTCTCTCTCGCACGTCCCCACTCCATTCACCAGCAAGTGCTAGGGCTCTACCTTCAGAATGCATCCAGAATTGCTCTCTGCTTCTTACCACTCCGATGACTACCAGCAAGCCCTTGGGATTCTGCGGCAGCCCACCCCAGCCCACCCCAGCCCACCCCGCCCACCCCGCCCCACCTGGACTAGATTCTCTGGCTCCACACTTACTCTCCTTGAGTCTTTCCTCCACACAGGAGCCAGGGGAAAGTTTTAAAACCATAAATGAGGTCTCATCGCTCCACTTCTCACATGAAGGGCTCCGATGACTCTTCACATAAAGCCCAAGCTTCTTGCCATGTTCTGTCAGATCCCACATCACGGGCCCTGCCTATTCTCCTGTCACTGTCTCAGCTCTCTCTGTTGCAGTCACAGTGGCCTTCCTGCTGAACCTAGAGCACATCCAACTCGCTTCTGCCCCAGGCCATTTGCACTTCCTGTTTTCACTCCTAAAATGCCCTTTACCCACATCTTGGCATGGACTGAACTGACCTTGACCACTCTCTAGAAAAGCATGTATCCCACCAGTCCCTCCAATCCTTTATCCTGCTTTATTTTTCTTTGTAGCACTATCTCTACATGAAATGGTTATACATTAGTTTACTGTATGTCTTCCACATTGGTACTTAACCTCCACAGGATAGGCCCTTAGACTAAGGTCCTTGCTTTATTCAAGTGCCTAAAATAAGATCTATTACATACCAATTGCACATCACGGTCTTTTTTTTAATATATATTTTTATTGATTTCAGAGAGGGAGAGGGAGATATAAACATGGATGAGAGAATCATTGATCGGCTGCCTCCTGCATGCCCCCTCCTGGAGATTGTGCCCGCAACCTGGGCATGCGCCCTTGACTGGAATTGAACCAGGGACCCTTCAGTCCACAATTCAGTGCTCTACCATTGAGCAAAACTGGCTAGGGCTCACAGTATTTCTTGAATGAATGAATGAATGAATGGACGACTAGCATAAAATTTGGGACAATCTACAATTGCTTGAGAAACAAGCTGTGGACTTCACATACCACAGGCATACGTGTCATTTCTCAGCACACGGTTCTCACAGAGACAATTTTATCTGCGATGAATCTATTCAAGAGCCATGGCGCTTACACAGGAGAACGATAACAGAATATTAAAAATGCATTTTGTGCAAGGGATGTACTCCCGAGGCCTTGGAATTCCGGTTGGTCTCTGTTTTCCTGTGGCAGGTTTATTACCCGACAGGCTCAGACCCAGATGCCTTCCGTCACGAGGCTCGTCTGTCTCTCCCGAAGCCTCGGTCCCGGTGGGCCTCCGGGAACGCCTGGCAGAGAGGCCTGAGACCTGCAGGGGGAGCTGGTGGCACGCGTCCATTCTGGAAAGCCTGGGGGAACTGGGGCCCAGAAGTTCAGCTTTTGCTTCGAGTGGAACGGATTCCAGAGGTCACTGGGCTTTGTAAACACCCAAGCTGTTCCCTTACCCCTGCCAGAGTCGAGAGGTTGAACGTTTCTCTAGACTCAAAATGTCAAGTGGTCAGACTGGGTTCATCCAGCCCAGGTCCCGCAGGATTTTATCTCCGCGCTGGGCCACATCCTCCTCGTGGATGTCCCTTTCCACCTCGCCTGCAAACATGGCCAACATGTTGAAGTTCTGCTGGGAAGCACAGAAGGCCGGCCCTCACCATCAGAACCCGGTGGGTTCACCGAGACAACCCCAGACGCTGCGTCATGCAACTGGAGAGAGAGGAACACATGCGACCTTCCCACCCAGGGGTCTGCGATTACCAGACAACATGGAAGTCAGTCCATTAGCAGTCCACTTAGGACACTCTCAGCTCGGTCAGCATGAATTCTCAAATCGTGCTTCTACGTGGTGTTCGGTAAGGAATGTTCCGGTAATTTGGAGACTGGTTTCTTTCTTGCCTCTTCATTCACCTTCCGCAGTCAGCCTCACCTGCAGACCGACCTTCCAGCAGCTCCTGGCCTTCTTCCTTCCCATCCAGCAAAAACAGGGGCGTCTTTGTCTTAGCATTTCCCGCCAAAGGTTTCATCTTCACCCCGATTGGCTGCTTAAAGTTCATGGTCGCCCCCAAGCCAATACCTGTGACCAGAGGGATGGAGTGCACTGATTGGGCCAGCCAGGTCATGTGCTCAACATCGGGAGCTGGGCGGGAGGATGTATTTCCTATGAACCAGGTGCCCTCCCCCCTCTCCCGCCAAAGGGAGCATCAGGGGTGGATGCCCCAGCCGCACAGGTGCTCATCACGTTCACTCTCCGCTGTGCGCCCACACGTTGGTCAGCAGCTCTGTGAGGGCACCGGTCATCCTTTTCGATATTTTATTTCCGTGTCTGTGCCTCCCCAGAAAACTCCATGGGATCAGAGGCTGTCTGCCTCCGATTGAGGTCTCCCGAAGCTGTTCATATAGGTAGTGCTTACTAAAGTTTTGTTGATGTGAGTTACGTTTTTAAACAGGAAATGAAGAAAAAAACTTGTTCTCATACTTTTGAATTCCCAAGGGGTCCAATTACGTTGTTTTCTGTACATCGTTTAATCCCTTCTCCGGTAAGCAAGGCTAATCTCGGGCCGAATCAAAGGCTGTCACGTGCTGTAACCTGAGCCAGCCAGAACATTTGAGTCATTTAGAAGCGAGGTCCGAGCCCACTGCATTTTTGGTTGGTGAATGTGTGGATCGTTATAAATAGACAAAGACAAACAGGAGGGCTGTGTGAGCCCGGTTGGCAGGGCCCCTGGCTTTGGACCCCCCCAAATATAGCCTGCTGACAATCTGCCACAGGCATTTTTTTTCCGCGCAGTTCATCATTTCAAGCATTCTGAGCAGCCATTCTGGATGTTTGTCCAACAGGACATTTTTTCCACTTCGCCTGTTGGCCAAATGTGTGGTATTTTTCTTTAAAAGAGAGATGAGAATCTCAGGCACAGATAAATATATCCCCTGGCACTTGACTGTCCTAGAATTCTCTACAGGACTTCCCGTCCCAGGTCCGAGGGATCGGTTTAAGTCTGGAAGCTCTGCAAATCTCCCACACCCGCCCGTCGCTTGAGCCAGTGGCAGGAACCCTGAGGAGAGGGCCCAGGCGTGGGCCACACACGCTGTTTCCCATCAAATAGAGACAGACAGATAGGGAGGTTCCGGGGGAGTCTCTTGACAAGAGGCGGGGCTGTGGGAAGCCTCCACCCTTGGTGGCTGCGCATAGCCACGCGTGCCGGAGCCCCCTGCCCTCCCCATCGGCGCCAGCTGGTGTGTTGTCTGTGTTCCTCTCCAGGTCTTCAAACTCCTCCCAGCTGCCCCAGTCCACCCTCACTGCCGGCTTGGACGTGCCTGATTCGGTTGATCCAGACATTCTCCAACGTAGCGTTCGTCCATGTCCAAAAGGTCAGCTGGATCACAGAGTTCAAGGTCGGATGTGGTAGTGATATCCCGGGAGCCGTGGGGTCAGCTTTCAAAAGATAATAGTGACCAGCATCGTCAGTTAGCCCTTTGCCTTCGGCCTTGGCCTCCTCCTCCTGTCTCAGGTTTTGGGGGGGCAGGAGGGGGGCAGGAATACTTAGAGGTGAGGCCTCATCAGCACAGTGAGAGCAAAGGTCACATCGTCCTGAGTAGCTGGAATCGTCCGAGGCTGTCTGCTTCCCTCTTTACAAATAGAAAAAGGAAAAAGAGCCCTCATCGAGTTGGCTCCGTGGATAGAGCATTGAACTGAGGGTCCCGGGTTCGATTCTGGTCAAGGGCACATACCTCAGTTGCAGGCTCCCAGGCCCTGGTCGGGGGGCACGCGGGAGGCAACCAATCAATGTCTCTCTCACATGGGTGTTTCTCTGTTTCTCCCTCTTCCTTCCACTCTCTCTAAAAATCAATGGAAAAAATATCCTTGGGTAACGACTAAAAGAATAATAAATAATAACTAATAATAATAGAAAAGGACAAAAACAAACCTGTTTGAATAATTGACTACAGGTAGGTTCCTGCTGAGTACAGCAGAGCCGAGTCCTAAACCGATTCCTGACGGTTATTTTTGTAGCTTCACGGGCATTGGCTTCTGATTGCAAATACGTTGGGGCAGAGGTTCTTGATGATCCAGAAGCCACTGCTCAACCTTGCTGCTCTGGTAGCCCTGTTGTCATGCCCGGGGCGAGGACGGGCTGGGAAGGAGGGACAATGGCAGCACCTGAGGCCGGTCGCAGGGCAGGAGGGGTCTGCAAGGCGCATGCTCCTTTTTTGAAACGGGCACAAACGATAAAACTAGCCTCAGGTGGGCCACGGTCCTGGCTCTCAGCTCTGGGCTAATCCCAGCCCACCAGGCCTTGGCACTCCTCTCGCCATTTTCTCTCTTCCAGGAGCTGGGAGCAGCCTGAGGCCACACCCGCTCTTCCCACTTAGGCCCCACCCACCCCCTGCTCCCCCGGGAGGAGCCAGGGCCCAGGGCTTCACCAACCCAGCCTAGAGGGCAGGGCAGGGGGGTCTGCTCGGGGAAGGGGCTCCGAGGGGCTCCTGCCCTGAGGACTGTGCTGAATCTGGTCACACAGCCTCGGCTCCCAGCTGCTAGGCCCTAGCTGCCAGGGGCTTTGCAACCAAGGACAGTAGCTTTGCCATGGACCCAAGCTACGGTGCTGGGGAGGGGATGGATCTGAGGCGACCTACGGGCAGGAGCAACCTGGCTTACCTTTTTTAAAAAAAAAAAAAATTTTTTTTTTATTTTTAAAAAATACATATTGATTTTTTTACAGAGGAAGGGGGAGGGAGAGAGAATTAGAAACATCAATGAGAGAGAAACATCGATCAGCTGCCTCCTGCACACCTCCCACTGGGGATGTGTCTGCAACCAAGGTACATGCCCTTGACCAGAATCGAACCTGGGACCTTTCAGTCCGCAGGCCGACGCTCTATCCACTGAGCCACACCGGTCAGGGCGACCTGGCTTACTTTTATGATCTGTGACAATAGAGTGACTGTCACACTTTCCCCACAGAACGTCTCCCCCGGGATTAGCTCGTTTAATTCTCTGCCCTCTGAACCAGGAAAGGCTGGGGGGGGGGGGGGGCATGTTCTCATGTCACGGAGGCTCAGGAAGCCCTGCTGACTCCGTAGGTCGCGCAGGAAGTCAGACATGGCTCTCCAACTAAAAGTAACAGCAGAAGCAGCCCTGTCATCGGGGCGGCAGCAGGAAACAGACGCTCTCCACAGAGCTGAGTCACAGAGGATAAACCAACTGCTCACGAAGGCCTACGCAGCGAGGAGGGAACCCGGGGTGCGGGAGGGGAGCATCCTGGGGCCGCCTGCCGCCCCAGGCCCAGAGGGGCAGAGAGAGGAGCAGTGCCTGGAATCGGTGAGAGCTGTGTCCAGGGAGAGGGCCACCAGGCAGGAGCCACTGCCGTCCCCACGCCATGGACTCCCCATCGCCGTTTCCTCCCGCCCCTGCCCGTTTCCTGCCGGTGCCTCCCATTGGCCAAGCCCCCCTGGGAGCCCGAGGGTGTGCAGCAGCGAGGTCAGCTTCCCACATCTGAGAGCAGGTGGAGAAGAGTGGAGAACAGATCTGGTGGGAAACGGAAAACGTCCAGCCATGATCTGTTAGGCACGAATCATGTGGCAGAAACTAGACCAGGTTTCGGGCTGGAGGGGCCATGCAGGAGGCGTGCAGGAGGCAGCCGATCCATGTTCCACTCTCACATGGATGTTTCTCTCTCTCTCTCCCCCCTCTGCTTTATCTAAAAATCAATAGAAAATCTTAAAAAAAGAAACCAAATATCACTAACTCCAGAGATTCTCAGGTTCACCCTGGCAAAATGGGGAATCAATGAGAAGAGTGTAGTGTTTTTTCCCCAAAACCTGAACACATCCAGTTTAACGCCTGTCATTCTGGCTGGGAGTGGGTGCTACTTCTTCTCCACCCCCCCCCACCTTTTCTTTCTTTTTCTTTTTTTTAAAATATATTTTATTGATTTTTTACAGAGAAGAAGGGAGAGGGATAGAGAGTTAGAAACATCAATCAGCTGTCTCCTGCACATCTCCTACTGGGGATGTGCCCACAACCCAGGTACATGCCCTTGACCGGAATCAAACCTGGGACCTTTCAGTCCGCAGGCCGATGCTCTATCCACTGAGCCAAACCGGTTAGGGCTTCTTTATGTTGTCAAAGTACCCTTTATGAAACAATGGTGTGGGCGCGCTGAGTGTTGCCACAGGCTGGGCATAGAGCTAAAAGCTTTGCGCAGTTTCTCTCGTTTACCTTAAAGGGGAGATGCTATCATTAATCTAATTTTTCTTCCAAAGAAACTAAGATGTAGAGACCTAGTTGGCACCTGTGCTGTTGGGCGAATCAAGGCGGTAGGGGCGTCATCTGATTTCGTCACGCACCCTGCCCCTGCAGAGCAAGGGCAGTTCATAAATGTTTACGTCCTTATCCCACAAAATTAGCATCTGGCAGCCTAGGCTGGGGCTTCATGCTTAAAAAAAAAAAACGAACAAAAACCTGTGCCCAGCCAGCGTGGCTCAGTGGCTGAGCATCGACCTATGAAGCAGGAGGTCAGGGTTGGATTCCTGGTCAGGGCACAGGCCCGGGCTGTGGGCTCCTTCCCCAGTGTGGGGCGTGCAGGAGGCAGCTGGTCCATGATTCCCTCTCATCGTTGGTGTTTCTCTCTCTCTCCTTCTCGCTTCCTCTCTGAAATCCATACAAATAAAAAATACAACTTGTGCTGGTCTGGAAATTCGGGGCCATTGAGATGCCCCTCTGCCCTGTCCGACAAGTGCCAGGAGTGACTGTTGAGTCACCCAAGGTCACCCAGCAGGTGGGAAGCACACTCAGACGAGGAGTGGGGCTGGCCTGGCAGATTTCCAGCATTTGTGAGGCATGAGAACGTGAGCATCTTCTCTGACCCGGACAGTGGTGGCTTAGAGAAAGGGCGGCTGCCAGAAATACCTGCAGACAACGCTTTTTCCAGCCTCTGCTCCTCCAGGACATCCTGGCCTTGACACTGAGCTCTGCAGGCACCTCCCTCAGGCACCTGGGGGAATGCCTCCGCATTCCTGAGCAGAGGGGTGCTCTGCTCCCGAGGCTGCCTCTCAGGCAACAAAGGAGTGTCTGGGGGCACTTCCCCTCCTCCCCCTGCAGGTACCTCCTCCCACTCAAGGAGCTGCCTTCCAGTTGGCGGTCTCCATGGTGAAGGTGAGATGGTTTCCATGGCAACAGCAAAGGAGCGCTTGTTTCCTTGGAGATGGTGAGGAAGGTGAGGCAGTTAGGCTCAGAGCATCTGCCCCTGATCCCAGCTCCCACCCTGCAGAGGTCCCCTGCTGCCTCCTGGGTTTGGGCCTTGTCTGACAACGACAGTTTTACAAGTGATAGACTCTATCCAGGACGTAGGCTCTGGGTCCACACTCACTTGGTTTGGCCACATTATTTCACCCTGTGGGCTCCCGGTGGCCTCATCTGTAAAATGGGTTGAATAAGAAGCTCAACCTCTTATAATTGTGAAGAAATAAATGACAGTGGCAGTAAAGTTTCACTGTTGTTAGTAGCCTAGAAGCTCAGTGCACAAAATTTGTGCATGGGTAGGGTCCCTAGGCCTGGCCAGCGATCAAGGATCAGGGTCCATCTGTGGGAGAGGAGATGGGGGGGCCTGCTGACACCTGCCTTGGCCGGCCTGGCACCGTCTGCTTGCCAGCCCTGCCTCCCACTGCCACCACTGGTTGCCTCCCTCTGTGGGAGCAACTGGCAGGGCGATTGGTGGGGGGAGGGCCATGCTGGCACCCACCTTGGCTGGCCTGGGGCCTGTGGGCTGGGGGCAGCTCCTACATTGAGCGTCTGCCCCCTGATGGTCAGTGCGCAGCATAGCGACCAGTCAATCGATTTGCATATTAGGCTTTTATTATACTAGTGTAGGATGGTAACTTGCATGGTCACACACTGATTAGCCATTATTATTCCGGTGCAGAGATGAGGAAGCTGGAGCCCAGTGAGTGACTCTGTCAGCTTGAGTCCCAGCATTGCTAAGAGGCAGGGCTAGAGCGAGACACCAGACACTGGGACTCCCAGTGTACTCCACTGCCCCGTCCTCTTGCGCAGTAGACACCCACCACTTCCCCTGTTCCCCTGCTCAGTCAAAGACCCTGAGCGCTAAGTAGCTCCTCCTTCCCCACGTCCCTCTTGGTTTGTACCGTAAGCCTAGACCAAGTCAGCACAAGCATGCTTGTCAGAGCAATGGATAAGCACACGACAGGAGTAGTGAACTAATTTAGTGAGTCTTCCCACCCCATAAGTGGCTGGGATCAGTCTAGACTGAAGTCTGGAATGCTTCGGTTTCATTGACTGGTTTTGGCATCACATAGCCTCTGTGGCATTCCTGAGTCATGCAATTTATGAATTACTGTGCTGTTACCCGTGTGATCTATTAGTTATTTAGGACACAAAACACCCTTCTGGGAACATACTGCTGTAGAACCAACCAGTCTCGGAATCAAATCTTAAATCGCATTACAAACTAGCAACGGGATTTTGCAGGAGTTAGTTAACCTCGCTGAGCATCAGTTTTCAGATCTGTAAAATGGACATGTAATAATGTCTCCTGCAAAATTTGTTGTGAAGTTTAGAGATAAAA
>PVJC01016596.1:0-33524 GCA_004026665.1 Murina feae | reverse complement strand
GCTGTGTTTCGCTAGAGGCAGTTTAATCGGAGCTGAGCTGAGGGGCGCAGCTTCACTTTCGCTCCTGCTGCAATGGAAAGGGCTGTTTACTCAGGTCCGTGAGTGGCGGCCGCCATGTTGGCTGGGCTAATTTGCATACAGCCGCTCTGATTGGCTGGTGGGCGTGGCTTACCCTGTCTCGGAGAAACGGTTAATTTTAGTATTTCGCTTTTATTAGTTTAGATGTATATATCTATCTACATCTACATCTATATCTATATCTATATCATCTATATCTATCTATATGTAATCTATTACCATTCTATTTGTTTTTGGTATATTATCAATACCTACTGCCCTAAAAATAATGAAAGTGAATATAAAACTACTATCAGAAGTATAAAAAGTTAGGCCAAACATTTCTTTCGGCACCTCATCTTGTGTGTGTTTATGGAAGTGGTGGGCTTTTGTCGTGAGGCTTGCTAGTGATGGAATCAATGTACCTGCTTTTAACATTGTGCGTGCAGGTTCATATAAGCTTTATAAGTACAGAAGCTTCCTGCCTGTGTGGTTCTCACAAGGGTATGGATTCTAGGCTCCGAGGATGAAACATTACCCTTGTTGGAACCAACACCAGCGAAGATACTTCTATTAAACAAGACAAACAGGTGGCGCAATGTTTTGTGATAATTTTTACTCTCAGGTTCACGTCCTATTCCCTCTTCTAAATGAAGTGCAAGGAGATCCATCACCTCGACCAATAACTCCCACGGCAGGTTGTGCAGAGCTCACCGTGGAGGCTCCTGAGATCATGTGTGTGAATCATGGCATTTATGCTGCCTCAGGCACCCGCATATGAAAGCACAGCCTAGACCCAGCTGATTAAGCTGCAGCATAAAACAACACTTCAGTCGTCAGGAGCATGACAGCACACAATGTTTTATTGGACCAAAGAGTATAACATTGTAATTTACTTCTCTAATACATGTCATGTTTCCTCTTATTGTTTCCCCTTATGGAGTGAAATATGTTGGTAAGAGATTGCTGTACAAGCTCCGTGTGCTATGCCCCTCCAAAATTAGAGGGTAACAAACTGTCTTTATTATCCTGTGCCTTTGGTAAGCTGCCACAAATCACAGAACCCAGTGCAGGTAAGCATCGGGTGGTTTAAAAGTCAAGGCGCACTAAAAGACTCCATAGTTCTGCCTGAAGCTATTTTTGAACTGCAGTACAGCTAGACACAATTATTATACTTCCTGGCCCTTACTTTTTATTGTATGTTCCTAACCTTTTTTTTTTTTTCATTCTTATTGACAGGAAACCGGGATTTATAAAGTCTGGCTCAATGCAAATATTTAAAGAACTTAATTTTTTTTTTCTGTACCCAAAACATAGCAGTATAAGTCGAATAGTATTTTTGGTGAATTTATTTTTCTTTTTAAACTAGAATTCATGGCTGTTCGGCCGAAAATGGTACTAGTCACAGATAATTTAAAGAGAATAGCTTGCTTGTTTGTCAAGCAAACATGTGTAATCTGATGAAATTATTAATGTCATAGTGTTAACTCTCTTCTCATAAATACAGTTAGCAGTGCTGACACTGCAATTATGCTCCAATGTTCCAGCTCTTTGCTTATTCGCTCAATCTGTCAGTCCAGGACGTGGGAGACAAATTGTGGTGGGCACTTGACAATGCACAAAAGAGATATAAAACTCTTCTGATTAAACCTTGATGAAAGATTAAATGGTCTTGAATGCTTGCCAGATTCTTATGATAGGACATTTTTAACCAGCGGTAATAAAAAGTTCTATTCAATAGAGATTTTTAAGTAAAAGATGGTAAAGATGACATATATACGTACACACGCATATGTTAGAGTAAGAAGGATCACAGCCACCTCTTGCTTCAATTCAAACTTTATAAACAAGATAATAGCAGTCGTGATACTGGCCAGATTTTTGTAGCCATTTATCCTGAGAAAAAACAACACATACTTGAGCATTACCAACACTATTATCCTCCATTGTCTTCAGCCTCCCAGTGAAATTGTGGCTCATCGGGTCCCATTCATAACGAGTGGTCACTACTTTCATTTTGTACAATTCTGACTAGAAGCTTTACCACACCTATTCTGTTAGCAATCAGGAAGGAGTAAACATCTAGTGTGTGCATGAATCTTTTCACTGTTAAACTTGGTTTACATCATTCACTTTTGGCTTTAGATCAAATAAAAAGAGACCAGACTAGAGTAAGGGCTAAGAATTACACAGCACTTGGCACTTTATATACTATAAATCATTTAATCCTTATATGAAGTAACTACAAGTATTTTCCTCCTTTTATGGATGTGCAAACAGGCACAGAAATGTTAAACCACAGCTAATAACAAGTGGAGCTAGGATTGAATCTATAGATGTTACAACATCAACTTGTAATAAACCTGTAGATTAAGAACATATAACTATTCTTATCTTCTTAGATTTATAGATTATCATAAAGCCTTTTTGTTTGGTAGGTTAATTTACTCAATTCCTCACTTTTCCCATCCTGTATAAAGAAATCCTTGACTGAACATCAAAAAATAATTAAAGCCCTAACCAATTTGGCTCAGTGGGTAGAGCATTGGCCCATGGACTGAAGGGTCCCAGGTTCAGTTCTGGTCAAGAACTTGTACCTTGCAGGCTCCATCCCTGGTCCAGGCACGTGCTGGAGGCAACCAATCATGTGTGTGTGCGTGTGTGTGTGTGTGTGTGCGCCACTCCCGTTCACTTCCACTCTTTCTAAAAATCAATGGAAAATATCCTTGGGTGAGGATAAACAAGGACAACAAATTATAGTATATAGTTTAAAAGCCTACAATATCACAGACCGGCAATTGTTAGTGTTCACATTAAGAAGCACATTATATTGAAAAGTTTCTTTAAATAATAAAAAAAGAAACCTCTTCAGTTTCAGTATCTTTAGCACCTGGAGGGAATGTATCCATTAAGTTTTGAAAAGAAATGGGGACCCAGATGAGGTGAACCTGGCTACCTACCTAGACCTTTTTGTTGACTTAGTTGGAGCAGATAAATTGAAATAATAAAGAAAACTGGCAGCTTTCTACACAGTGTTTTTGCTGAAACCTTGTTACAAATTCAGAAGGAACTTAATACAAGTCATCCCTGGCCCTTTTCTACTCCATACCTTTGGTTACAGAAATTGTGTAGTTGTGTTCTTTTCTTTTTCTACTATTCACAACTGCAAAACTTGAGTGAGGAAAGATCATTTTAGAAGAATGGAGGGGGTTTAAAAATAGTTAATACATGGGAAAATAATTATCAGGTAGAAAGGTGAGAACAAAAGGAAAAAAATCATTTTCTTTTTAATTGTGTTAAACAGTTGTTTCCCAACTGAACTCTGAAAGTTCATTTTATTTGTCATCAGGGTAATTGATCTACCCTTGTTACTAGGTCTGTTGTTTGCTTTCTGATGAACGGATTCATTAAGTTCATTTTAAATCTCTGTCTTCTAAATTCAATAAGCACTATAAAATTTCTTTCCTTGTATGGGAATTCGAAGGTCTCTTTTTTCTTCCCCCCTCAACAGCTTGAATTCCTGTATTCTGATTAAGATAGAGGAAGTATTTGCATTCTATCCATATTCATAATCCTCTTTCAGAGTCAACCTAAAATACCACATTTGTTGCCCAGACAGACACAGGCAATGTGTTCAGATTCCTCTGAAGCTTTTTGTTTCGCTGGATAAGGACTTACACCTTTTCAAAGTCAACAGAAGAGGTGGCTACTAGGTGACTTCAGGCTGTTAAGAAATCTGAACAATCACGGTGCCTTTTGTGTGTGACAGAACTGTAATTAATGATCCCCCCCCCCTTTTTTTTACTGAAGAAAAAGAGAGAGATGTGCAGTTGACAGACATTTTATTAATAGTTTCTGCCAACTTGCCAGGCATAAAAGGTTTTATTGGTTGCAATGCCAGTGTAAGAAAAAGTTCTTTTTGATGAAATGTTCAAGATGGTTGTTTTATGGATGAAAAATGAAGGCAATCTGTTACTGTGACGGAAAGTTTGGGTTTCAATAATAAGATTAAAACTATTGTGACATGTCCTATTGTGTTAGTTAGCCATCTGCCTCTGATTGGTCCAATCAACGATGACATTACTTAGGTTTTCTCTATTTAACAAGGAGCCCTGCCGATATCGTCTTATGGTTAATTTATGAGGGATATTTATTATTGATAAAAATGCATATTTGGTCACCGCTATTTCTCCTATGAAGGCAAAATTCTTTAGTCTCATGTTTGAGGGTTAAATATTCAGCTGGACAAACAATGGATGTTTGAATCCCCTAGGAATCCAGCAACTGTGCAAAAAAGCAAGGATAAATGTGTACCCAATGACAAGCTCTCATCAGATGTGTAAGGTATGACTTCAGTAGCATCTATTATTTTCTTGCTTAGTGTTTCATGAAAAGCACATCTTCCAAAATATTTCTTAATATTGGCATGCTCAAGTCACAGTTACCTGAATTATAGTTTTTCTCCTTTTACAATTGTTTTTTTTCCAGTTTTCCTTGAAAGTCGATGTATTGTTTTAATGATCTCTGCTCATCAGTTAAGAGAGGAGAAAACCATTTTCACATGGATTTCTGATAAAGCAGTGAAGCACTATGGCTTTTGTTTAATCCTATGTTATAAAGGGGCGAGGAGAAAAGGGATACTCAGTATTTTAACAAGTCTCTGGACTTTGTGGCATCCCAAGTGGAATTTAATTAAGAAACACGAAACATAAGGTACTAAAGCATGGTAATCATTGGCAAACTTGCAAATAGACCTGCTTTATTTTGCTTATAATCATTATCATTATTAATTTAAACAACCCTCAGTATTCACCCATATCGTTTACGAACTGCAATTTTTAAAAGTCTTAAGTAGCTTACATTTTGGGAGTAGGCAGGCAGCTGGAAATGGGCTCTCTGCACATTGATCTTCAAGCAGTCGTTCATTTTCTCTGGGAATTTTATGTAAGCTCCCTTATTGGGAATATGCTAATGACATCCGCCATGATTACTGATTTTCTTTGAATCATTATTCCTCTGTGGGCTACGCAATCAGAGAGGGAGAACAGGAGATTTCCTTCTTGCTTGTATGCCTTCTTCAACCATCTGCTATATCCTGATTCATTTGAATAAGATCTGCAGTTTTTATTTCTTTACTCTGACATCCTAAAGTACTCGAAAGCTTAAAAGATGTTAATAGTTATCTATCTATCTCTCACAGGTTGTTCTCTGGTTGAGGTCTAAATGCAAACCCTCTGCAGAGTTACATGGGCAGATTAATTTTGTAAAGTAAAAAATATTATTGTGAGTAGCAATTTCATTATTTGGAATGTGTCAGTTCTGAACACTGTGCCTTGAGCATAGACATTGCAAAAAAAACAAACAATAAAAGTAACTGATGTCTTAAAAAAGTATTTCAAGAAAATAATTGTTTATTTTAAATCTCCTAAAGTGAAGAAAAAGTAAAACTGAAGAACTGGAGAAAAAGAGAGGGCGGGAAGGAGAGGGGGATAGGGAAAGAGAAGGGGAGAGAGAGGAGAGAGAGAGAGAGAGAGAGAGAGAGAGAGAGAGAGAGAGAGAGAGAGAGAATTGGTAAAAGAGAAAAGTTGATGTTCACTGTTCACTTTTTTTGGAGCATTTGTAGGTATTCTAACAAGAATGCTGGACTGGGAATCAGGACTGCTGGGTGCCAGCCCACGCCGGCCACCAACGTGCTGCGTTCACTCAGGAAAGTTATTTACTGCCTCTGGGCTTCACTCTCCTCTGTGGTGACATGGATGCATGTCATAGGTGAGATTAAAGTTTTCTCCACCAGTAAAATGGTCCGATTGTATTATTTATTCCTATGAAACTGTGCAGATATGGAATGTTACTCTATGGTTTGGCTTTCACCTGGGCATGTGAGCTTGCCCAGAGAAAAAACACTTCAAAAACTATCCACCCTCAGAAGAAGGATTGCAGGCCTTCTGATTGCACTTTTAGAAATGATGAGCACAGACTAAACTTTAAAAATGGGACAGCATACTTAGCGCAGGTTTATGGAGTGCATAAATGCAAGCATGTCGCTGATTGATAGAAGCACGTCTTCCCCTTCAGTGAGTGAAAATCAGCAAGATTCTGACACTCCGCAAGACAGCGCTAACTTAATATGCAGAATTGGCGTTTAGGCAAGAGCGTTTGCAAAACTTGGTGTTATTAAGTCAGTGAACATTGTCAAAACATGAAGGAGACATAAGCTTGTGAATGTTAACACTCTATGGGTATTCAGCTCATTTAAAAGTGAAGAGAGCTATTAATGTAAAATTGTTGTGGAAAGTGCCTTGATCTTGTCCTACTCATCCAACAACTCCTCTTGCTTTTCCACATCAACAATCACCCAGAGGACAATCCAGGTGCCCCCATGCTTTAAATAGTTGTGGGAATTTTGAACAGATGCATAGCATCTATGGGCTTACATTTCTGATGGGGCTGCTGGCTGTGCTGTGAATGACCAGTAACCAATCCATCAAACCTTACAAATATAATTCTTCTGGTGCCTTCTCTGGTGACCGCTACTTACTGTGTCCTGATTTCTCTTTGCTAGTTCTGGCGTATGGCAAACTAAGTGGCAAAGCCAAGTCTTGAATAGAAATTACTTCACTGTAGTGTTTCAGCTGACCAGAGATAAACTTATGCTCAAAATAACCTCCACGCCCTTCCTTCCACATATCCCAACAAAGAGAAGAAACAAGCAGCCACTCTGTCTTCTTTTCCGATGTATTATACAAATAGAACACTTTTGAGAAATAGACCTAAAAATAGGAAGGCACGGCATATCTTAATATTTCATGAGGTAAAATTTCAAGGGCCTGAAATGAAAAACAGGCAGGTAGCCAGCATATCTACAAAGAAATATTTATTGCAACCATTGGTTCAGTGGACAGAAAGTATTCTTTCACTAGGAGTTTAGCTTTTGGCCACTGTAATACACTGTCTTGTAATTAGATGTGCAGGGCAACCTGATATCGCATCTGCTCAACTATCATGCTATTGCATTTACTTTTTAGAATTTTGCTTTCTTCTTTGCTCCTGAAATATATTTCACTGATCTCCTTGAGGTTGAATGACTTCGACTCTTCTAGTGGTTTGAGGTGTCTAACATTTAGATGTGGATATTTCTCACTAGGACGTGGATTATGTATATATTTAAAAAGATTTTTATTCCATTTTTGCAGGTTTTAACCTATCGCTTACATGCACTTTTATGCGTTTCTTTTCTGGGTTTAAAAATATACATTACATATCAATGTCACAAGAGGTCCTAATCCAAGTTATTTTATGCTACTCACATACTCTTCTATTCCCCAAACAAATGAACTTCCTGTTCTGTTTCTATATGAGAAAGAAATCCAGAGAGGAAGTGCATTTATCAGTTCCTATGTCAGCAAATTTCCGCTTAACATCAGGAGTACACTCTGCATCAGCACATCAGAACAGTGTCTGTATGGCAATATTGAATGCCTTGCTGTTTAAAGCATCTTTCTGAACCCAGAATATTGAACATTCTATCCAATTTTGAGGATAAATTTATTCACATGAAACCAGTTTTCCAAATTTAGAAATGAGGCATTCTTAGTTTAAGTTTAAATATTGCACAGTGATGATTTTCAATGATTAGGAACACATTTGTACTGTAAGTTGTCTAGGCCCAAGTAGTTCTCATTTACAACCCATTATTTTTTCTAGTAATCATCTAAGTATTTCTATCTTATTACATTTCTTATTCCCGTATGACCTTGTCAATAGACTGTTGTTATCAGAATAAGTTCTTCACATTTAACTGAATTTTAAACTTATGAAACATACACAAATCTACTTGATATTATGTAAAAGTGTGTTCTATGTATTTACCTCTTGCTTTTCTTCACTTTTAGTAACTTAAATGACATACACAAAGTCATGAGAGTTTTTAAACATAATGGGTAAAATAATCAAAATATTAGATTGGAAAAAAATGGAAGACATATCACTAGAGATCAGCAAGTGTATCTCCTACTTGAAACAAACAAAAATCATAATCAATGCATATACTCTACTAAACTATTTCAATGTGTTGAATAAATACTTTACTATATGCAGCCAAGAACCCAGCAGTTTCTAAGAATTTGTGAGAACTGTGTGCTTTAGACTAACATATACATACATTTTTCTACATCTCCTCTTTATCCTGCCTCCTTTTCAGATTTCAAGCAGTGTGCTACAAGACTTTTAAAATGTGCCATACTCCTGAGTCAGGGGCACTGGCCTTCTTTCCCGAAAATGACAATAGCTGTTTGGTATGAATACATCAACATGATACTTTTTTTTTGTCAGATGGGCAAAAAATATTGTTTTACTGTGTCGCAGAATTTTAGTAATTAGTTTGAGTGTCATGAGATGAAAAAGTTTGAAAATTAGTGCTCTAAGATATAACCTTGAAATGGTCATATGAGTTGAAAGTATTATTGAATATATAACTATGGCTCCTTCGTGCTTCAGCAATATTCCTCATTTTCTAAAATATTTAGAAACTAGGGGCCCGGTGCACAAAAATTTGTGTACTCAGGGGTTGTGGGGGCGGGGGGTGTCCCTCAGCCCGGCTTGTGCCCTCTCACAATCTGGGACCCCTCGGGGGATGTCCACCTGCTGGCGTGCCTGGCCAGCCCGGGTGAGGGGCCGATGGCTGTTTGCAGGCTTGCCAAGCCCCCCAGTGGGGACCCTCACCCCATGGGGGTGTGGCCAGCCTGAGTGACGGGCTGAGGGTCATTTTCAGGCTGCCCACAACCCCTTCAGGGTTCAGGTCCCTACCAGGGTGCCTGGCTGGAAACAGGTATCTAGGATTTATTTAACTTCTATAATAGAAACTTTGTTGCCTTGAGTAGAGCTCAGGGCCCACAGGGCCCTGGCTTCCTCCATTACCTGGGGCAACCCCAGCTCTGTGGCTGCCACCATCTTAGTTGTGTTAATTTACATATTTGCTCCTGATTGGTTGGTGGATGTGGCTTGTGGGCATGGCTTGTGGGTGTAATGGAATGGGGGTTAATTTGCATATTGCTCTTTTATTAGGTTAGATGAGTTTATATTGCTTAAACTTTGAAAATAAACCAAATGTGAGGAAGATTTTCTAAGTCACATATCCACAGCATGAGAAACGCACATCCATGTGCTTGTCTGAATGTGCAAAAGGCATGGGGAAAATTTCTGTAACTCTGGAAGAAAGAGATAAATTCACAATCTATCTATTGCACTTGAGAGAAAAACAGAAATAATGATATAAGTTGATACCCATTTTAAATAATTACCTTCTACCTGTTATCACTAACGTCTTATTAAAGTTTTATCAATTTGTAGTAGATATTCTGCAATGATCTGTAAATAACTGAATTTAGCTTTTAAAATGTCAGAGTGTATTTTGTGTAGTTTTTCTCTCTCAAATAGACAAAACTGATTACAAAGATGTTGCTGTTTTACAATATTTTTCTGGATTGCTTTTAGAGACAATGTATGAACCACAGCTTTTTTCAACCAATGGGGAATATTTGAGGAGTTGAAACAGAAAGATAATTATAGCTTAGCTCCTGTCCTTGAGGAGCTTCCAGTAGAGTGGGAAGATAAGCCTTAAAAGCATGATTCCAATAAAGTGCAGCAAGAGCCAGAGAGAAGGCTGCACCCACATGGGTTTGGACCACACATACAGTGATTGTCTTGTTTATTCACTTGATTCGCTAACAAAGCTACAAATAACTCTTGCCCAACTTCTCTCAGAATTTACACTATCATGATGACAATGCTCAAAGGAAAAATTCAGGCACATTTTCACAAGAAAGCCAGCACAGTGTTTGATATATAAAAGGCATTTAAAAAGAACTGTTGAAACTGTACATGCACACAAAGAACAGGGTGGTTGGTGCACGTAAAGCACAGGTGTTAACGTAGTAGGTGTCTAATCACGTGAAGGTTAACTCTGATTCTTTAGTTTTATGTGCCCTCACTCCTTCACTTGATTCATCATGTATACATGATTCATTGATAGATGAGTCAGGCTGGACTACTAATCAATGTTTACTTGAGAAGGCCTAGTTCCCTCTTTCCCCAATGTTTGTGGAGGAAGGGGAAATCTTCCTGATGCAGAAGGTCACAAGACTCTGGTACCTGTTGCTACTTGTGTGTGTTCTATAGCAGTGCCATCTAAGAAATCATTATTTCCCTAGGAGACCTGTTCATTGCTCTTTTTTTTTAATTTCTTTATTGATTAAGGTATTACATATGTTGTCCTTATCTCCCCATTACCCTTCCTCTGAACCCCCCACTCATGCCCTCACCCCCCTGGTGTCTCTGTCCATTGGTTAGCCTTATATGCATGCATACATGTCCTTTGGTTGATCTCTTTCCCTCACCCCCACCCTCCCCTACCTTCCCTCTGAGGTTTGACAGTATGAGTGATGCTTCTCTGTCTCTGGATCTGTTTTTGTTCATCAGTTTATAATGGTCTTTATTATCCATAAATGAGTGATGTCATGTGGTATTTTTCTTTCATTGACTGGCTTATTTCACTTAGCATAATGCTTTCCAGTTCCATCCATGCTGATGCAAATGGTAAGAACTCCTTCCTTTATACAGCAGCATAGTATTCCATTGTGTAGATGTACCACAGCTTTCTAATCCATTCATCTGCTGATGGGCACTTAGGCTGTTTCCAGATCTTAGCTATGGTGAATTGTGCTGCTATGAATATAGGGGTGCATATGTCCTTTGTGATTGGTGTTTCTAGTATCTTGTTTATTGCTCTTGAGGCAATCCTAGCAACACATCCATTGAAATAAAATATTGCATTTTAACAAAGGCACAGAAATGCCATTTAGACCATATAAAGAAATAATTTTGATGTTCATGTTTTTATTCTGCTTCACTACAAGTATACTTCTAAGTATAACATTTGAATATGTGACAGAAAACTTTTACAGTAAACATATTCCTAAAATTATTTTTAAACAGGACAACATGGAGACTCCTGGCTTTTTATTTGAGTTAATTAGGCCTTTGCAGGTAAATTCCTCTTCTTGCCCTTTACACTTTTCCCATTTGAATTCTTCTGATCTTGAAAATCTCCTACTTATTTTGATTTCTTTTATCAGTTTCTGATTATTTTTTATTTCTGTTCTTCAAGTATATATTTTTCCTGTTTTAATTTTGTTGTTTTATTCTTTGGATTAAATTTTTCATTTAGAATGAACTAATGAGGTTCTATTGAGGGATTCTTGAATGTCATAGTGTGTCATAGCATTTAAGGTATACCGTATATTTAAATACTATATATTTTTATATATTTTATTGATTTTTTACAGAGAGGAAGGGAGAGGGATAGAGAGTTAGAAACATTGATGAGAGAGAAACATCAATCAGCTGCCTCCTGCACACCTCCTACTGGGGATGTGCCTGCAACCAGGGTACATGCCCTTGACCGGAATTGAACCTGGGACCTTTCAGTCTGCAGGCCGATGCTCTATCCACTGAGCCAAACCAGTCAGAGACATACTATATATTTATCATCCTATGAAGCTGTTAGTTTTTCTTCCGAATTGCCCTCTGAATTTGATTTTTGGCTTAATTACCAAAACAACACAAAAAGTAGTAAAACAAAAATAAAATTAGATTTTCAGACATTTTAAGGGTAGAATCCATAATTTCCTTATACAAACTTCACCCAAATTTCCCTTATGGGAAAGGTACATGAGATAGCCCAACCTTCTAGTTTTAAAGAAGAACAAATAAGTGATATTTGGGCATGTCAGTATGTTTTCTTAGCCCAAAGCATGGAAATATTTTAAAAATCATAACAGTAAATTTTCCCTTTCCATGTGGGCATTATTACCTTTTAAAGGTGATGTTTTATGTCAAAATGTCCTGACCTCACGAAGCACAGAACTACAATGCTACCTACAGTGTGTACAAGATAACCTTCTATATACATAGCTCACAACTGAAATAGAATTGAACCACATCATAGTTTAAGGAAGTAAAAGTAACTCTCCCTGCTACTGGTTTTACTCAGTAGTAACCCAAAATCCTTGCAAGTGTTGTTTACACAGCACAAAATCCTTGTAAAGTTATAGTGGAACAAGCCTGCTATCTGACCCAGCTTTTAGGGCTCCTTAAACACCTGTGGATTTATGGAATTCAGATGTCTTCAGGGGTCTGTGTGGAAGCTCATTCAGAAACCTGGAGCCCAGCTAAAATGATCTGCTGACATGGGCAAGTTGTTTTGTTCCTCTGCAGTCCAATCAGATTGTTAAACTAGAAATGAGATTAAGACATAAGAATGAACTCTTTCAATAATTAGATATAATAGGAAAAGATAGATGCATTTGTTTTTTAAATCTACTTGTGCGATTTTGATCAATCAATCAACTTTTGAATTTTGTTCTTAAATTAAGATTTATAAAAACCAGACCAACAGGGGATTTCTTTCCCCACATTATGTATGCATAAGTACTCTTCAGCAGATTCACACACACATCTGGAGAGGGCAGCTGGCCCTTTCATATTGAAGACGTACACAATTTAAAACATGAAAACTTATACCCTTTAGAAACTTATAGCCTTTTAAAATGATCAAATATAGCCACAGAGTTGTCTTAATTAACTTCATCACAATTGCTTTCTTTGGGGGATTTGATTTGCTCTTTTGAAAATCAGAGACACCATGATTTAGAGAATGTTCAGTCCTATTCTAAGGAGTTTCAAAGGAGCTTATCTTATAATTGTCAAACATGTGTCTTCCATTTCCATCTTAAAAGTTTTATGAAAGGAAATATGCTTGAGAACACCTTGTTTAAGCTCAAACATCAAGTCATATTTGATGTAAAAAACAACCTGGTCAACTTCTCTCATATTTTTACCCTGTAATCACGCTGTGACTGACAGCATATGTGGAAGTGTGAGTAAAATTTCATTATGCCTGGCTTCCTGATTCTGTTTATACATAGCTAAGTTCTTTTTTTTTTTTTTTTGCTTATGAAAAAGAATATATATTTCTATGCAGGTTTTGGTTTTATGTAGTGTCATCATTGGAAGAATTAATTACCCTGAAATATAAATAAGAGTTTATAGGATGATTGGCTCATGTAGGCACTATTCTGTCCCCACCCCCTTTTTTATTTACCCCTGGAATCTTCTGTTATTTGTCAATACCCTTCTATGCTTCCAAATGCACAAAGCTGCTTAAGCTTTCAATTTAGCAGCTTCATATTCTTGACTGAATCATCTATTTTAGCTTGTTAGGATATAACAACCAGGAATCTTTTAAAAATGGGTTAACTAATATGCTATAAAAAAGGCACTTCTCCTCCCCAACTTGAACTTACAGATCCGAAGGATGTCTCATCAGAGGCTACATAAGATAATCATGGTTTCATAAACAACCCTATGACACTCACATTAGGCTTGTGCTCAGGTTTTATAAAAAGGCTGATGGAGAGCTAGTTTATTGGTGAGTCCAGGTCCTGCAGATTGCAGTTTGTTCCCTTTCATGGTATCACACGGTAATCAACTTTCTATCGTACGTTTGGAGATGACCCGAATAGTAAAATAACCCCCACACTTGGGTAAATGCATACATAAAAATATTGGTGAGAATAGGAGGGGTCAAGGTGGAGTCGGTGACAAGTTTAAATAAATGTAATAGTGTGTATAACGCAGATTGTAAGCTTAAACTGATAATGTATAAGATGGAATTATTCATATCACATCTACAAACAGAGCCCTTGCTACTGTATTCGTAAATATGAAGTAAAGATGCATTCATACTGTGATGCAGTTTAACAGCTTTACATACTATTCTTCTACTAGCACAAAGCACTGATAGTGTTAAAAATACAAGTTAAAAGTAAAGGAAAAATACTCAGTGAATTCTTATAATGTGAAGGGGAAATTTATGCAACTGCATTTATGGCTAATTCAGGCATTTTGACTGCAGGCATTTGACTTATACGTATGAGTTCAAAATAAGAAAAACGATAGTGATTATACATGTTTTTTGAATTAAGAAATTTCTCTAATGTATTACTTGGGTAGTAAAAGAATAATTTACATACTTAAGGAGATAAGGAAAATAATACTCCATTAGCAACTTTCCAAGGAAAAACAACACAGAAACATACAGTATTTCATTCTTCTATCTTTTTTTTTTTTTGGTCTAGGTGAAGGTCACAAAACTATATTCTGTTCTTTATGTCAGAAATAACCAGTATCTGTTTCTACTAAAGTTCAAGTTACTGATTAATGCGGTTATAGCAGTGCCAAAATAATGAACAGTTTGATATTTTAAAATAATATAAGCAGTTGATGAATTGGATTTCTTAAAATTTATTTTTTAAAAATTCTTATTGTTGAAAGCATTACATATGCCCCCTTATCCCCAATTGGCCCCTTCTAGCCTGCCCCCACCCCCCACCCTTCATCCTAGGTCTTCACAGCCATATTGTCTGTGGATTTTTATTTTTCAAGGCAATACATAAGGTTGATTAGATATAGTTTTTTCAAGTTGAAACAGAAATTAGTGAGGTCTGTTAGGTGAGAGAGACCTGTAGGAAACAGCGGTTGTGGACATGATCTGCCTGGAAACATCCATGGAACGTGTGGATGTGGGTGGGAAGGTCCTTCGGATTTGCTGGTAATTGGCTCGAAAAGATGGCGAGTGGGTCTGGGTGAGACAGAGGGGAAGACACAGGGAAGACTAAATATTTATGAGGGTGGAGTTAAGGAGGAGGAAAACAGAGAATCTACGTAGGTGTAGCTGCAAAGTAGTTGGCTGTAATCTGCCCTTTTCGAACTGTTTTCTGACCCTCTGTGAAAACCAGCCTCTACTGCAAATGGGGCCAGAAGTGGGTTAGGGAACACTGTAACCTCGTTTCACCTTATTTAGTTATGTGCCAGAGATCTCAGCAGGTAGTTCAATTAACTCCACTAGTTAAATGAGAAGAAAATGAGGTTACCTAGATGAACAAAACACACATCTTGGTTCTCCTCCACACCAAGGGGAGGAAGTCTGCTGGCTGCTCTTAGCTGGCCCAGCCCCAGGCAACTGCCCACTTGCCCCAGGGCTTCTGAGCAAAGGTGTATAGTTCTTCCCCAGAGACTCACCAGAGAGGGCGGAAATAACCTCAAAGATGACTACAACATTAAAAGCAATGTTGAATATTACATTCTTATATATTTTTTTGCTCTCCTTATGGAATTAATACATATCCCCAGTTGGGAAAAATATTTCCCATATGATTTTACATCTGAGAGAATTTGAGCAGGAAAATTTTATTTCTTCTAAAGCCTGAATTTTGTGCAATTATTTTATGGTCATTTAATATAGTTTATTGGGTGTTCTAGTTTAGAATCTTAATTAGCTCCTTTATCATTTTCACAAATAATTTTCTAATAGCTGCAATTATTTTTTTTATATGTTTAAAATAATTGTCACAAGACACTGATAGAAATAACTGGAGAACATGTAATGAACAAAGATTTTTAGTGTTATCCAAAGTCCAGATTAAATTTCTTTCATTTGTATCTATTTTTAACTTTAATAAGTAGTTTTATTGCAATGAGTGATTTTAACAAGTAAAGAAATTAGAAATGCTGAAATATACATATATTCTAATCTGAGAATACAAAATTTCAAGATATCTCTGCTTTAAGTGTAATATACATGTTGATGAAATTATGAATGCATGTATGTATTTATTTATTTTTAATCCTCACCTGAGGATATTTTTTCATTGACTTTTTTAGGAAGAGTGGAAAAGAGAGGGAAAGACAGAGAGAAACATCGATGTGAGAGAAACACATTGGTTGCTTCCTGCATGAGCCCCAACCAGGGCCTGAGCCAGGGAGGAGCCTGCAGCCAAGTTACATGCCCTTGACTGGAATCAAACCCAGGACCCTTGGGTCCACAGGCCCATGCTCTATCCACTGGGCCAAACCGGCCAGGGTGATAAAATTATTTACAAGTAGTTTATTTTCAGGCATTATATTGTGATGGTTGAACGTGGGCACTGCTGTGAAACCTGACTGGCCTAAATTCCTATACTGGATATCCTTGTCTTGTTGCACCTCAGTTTCCTTATCTGCAAAATAGGCTTAATAAAAACTATACATGAAATATTTTGCTGTGAGGATAAAATAAGTTTATTAAAACATGTAGTAGTTGAATAATGAGTGTTGGCTATCACTATGTCTATTTTTATTATTATGAATCAAATAAAGTTTTTAAAAATGTGCACTTCTTTTCCCCCAGTATGTTTACCTACACTTTTCGGCTATTTTAAAAAAAAATGTTTCCCATCTGGTTTATATTATAAGTTCCTGGAATCAAACCTACTTGAACTATTACTCTGCTTCAGGACAAATTGTGAAGATAAACATCATATAGTTCTTTAACTGACCAACTGAAAATATTTTAGTTTCATCTGGTAATACTAGATTAGCCGCCTATATATATTTTTTTTTTGTATAAAAGAGAAATGAAAGTAACTGATATTTGCTGTGCTAAAAAGTTGATATCATCTAGCCTTCAAAAACAGCCATGAGGGTTTTTAACAAATGATAAAACTAGGCTCTGAGAAGCTTAATTGCTGGGGATCAGTAACATGGTTAACGGAGGCCCTTATAAACGCCTAAGGTGTCCTACTTGCCCTTGTGAGTTGTTTACTAGGTTAGAGATTCTAGTACAAGGTCGGTGCTTCAGTCTAGAGCAGTGAGTGAGTTTCCAGCCTGGAGCTGCATCACAGGGACTTGGCTTGGGATCTGCCAACTTAGTCATCAGCGTGGTGATCCCAGTCTGTGACTTACTTCATCTGAATTCAGTTTCCTTGCCCATAAAATTCAAAATTGTCAGGAGATGAATTCAGATAATGTCTAGAAAACACTTCACATGCAATTTAGGATACTATGATGCCTTGTAATGATAATTTCAAAAGATTGATCTTGAAGTTGAGTGAACAAATAAAAACATCTGGTAGATCACTTAGAGTATTATATAGAAATGAAGTAATTTCAATGAGCTATTAAACTCCCTGTCTCCAAATCTTATGTATCTGATGCCTAGAGAGTATATAAAGAGGTTTAAGGGAAAAAAAATCAAAGAAGATACAAGTATTTTAATCAACAATTCTTACCTTAGGGACAAAAGCAAAGAGTAATATAAATTGATCATAAAATAGATTAAAATGTTTAAGCACAACACACAAGATAAGTTAGAAAGTAACGAGTTAAATACAGACAAACAAAAACTGTAGAGAAAACAGAAGACATGATGCCCTCACATGTAGCTTGCTGTGCAGTCTTGGATATGAAAAGTTGTTATGAAAAGTGTTGTGAAAAGTTGCAATAAAATGGAATGCATCTAATGAGCATCACATTTTGTCCCATCGGAGCAAGAAAGAAACCTCAAATAGCTGTACACGGATGCTGGTGTGTTTCTCAGAATTTGCACTGGTCAGCAAGCACCTCCAAAAATGCTAACAGCAATCCACACAAACTTTGATCCGCAGAGAAAGAGTGATGCTCATGTGGAGACTTTCTGGGGGTACATTTCACCAAGGGGAATCTGGATGCTGCTACTGTTAATAAGACTACAAACTATAGCCGATCAAACAAGAAGGAGCCTTGACTGTATTTGCCGGGAACTGCTTAGGGCTTAAACATCAGGGGCTTGAAACAAACTATTCTTATCACCTTTTTCCAAACAGAGATTTGCATGTACAATGAAAGTGCTACCACCAACTGTACTTAGAGAAAGCACCACAGGCCTCAAGGAGGTCCAAGAGAATGGAATGGAGCCCCTTTCAAGCCGGAGGTGTTGTCTCGCTCTAGTCAGCTGGGTGACACGGGCTGCAAGTGACGAGGTGCTAATTATAGTGGATGAACAGTCCCATCATAGGCACTTGTTCTGGCTTTCACAGAACCAGCTAGGGCCTCGGGCATCCCTTCTCTGGAACTCCACCTTTTAGATTTCCCGTTATGGTTTTAGTTAGCAATGACTCCTCCTGCCCTTTGCACCTATTTGCCAGTTCTCCTGAGAAATAATTATCACGTGATGCACATTGAGCGCAGACCCCTTCTGAAAGCAGGGAATAACACAACAAACCAGGCTAAGATCTATGTTAAAAAGAAAAGGAGAGAAATGAAGTCCAAAGGGGCATAAAACACAGATGCACCACACCTATGGGGAAAAAGCAAAACTCACACACAAAAATACAAGAAACGTTCTCATCGGTTTTGCAACCGTGTCAGATTTGTTCCATTCACACTTTTCACTCCTTTTTCTATTGAAACCACACGAGATGATGCTCTAGCCAGAACCACATTATGAAACACCGGATCAGTTGGAAATATTTGCAGCAGCCGTGGTAGCTGCTTTCCAAAAACAGAGAACATGACATGACCTAAAGCAGCTGAACCACTAAGATAAAAACAACACTCCCCTTTTCCCATTTAAAACAATGACTTTATATTACCAAAGTTTCTGTGACTTTAGATTCTAATACACAGTACATTGATTATCCAATATGCAGTATCTTTATTAAATGTTCATGTGCATCTGTTTAGTTTTTATATGACTGTAAGTAGATACTGAATCGATTATCCAAATGATGCAGTGCCAGCAAATATTATTCTGTTGTGAAATTTAGGAGTCTTTGTCGTCTAAATTTCTTCTCCATCCAAAAGACTTTTCTGCAACAGTCCTGGGTCTGATGCCATTTACTTTTCCAGGAAACTTGTTTCTTTTCTCTATAATACTACCTTTTAAGAAGTTCCTTGATAAATTTACTGAAATCTCTATTCATATAATTTCTATTCACTGTTCCAGTTCTGTCCTCTGTAGAAACAGATAAACCCACCTTGCCCTAGACACCGTTTTCTCCAGGTTGATATGAAAATGCTATTGTCTCTCAGGATAGTCTGATGTCATAGGAATCGCAGCTCCATAAATTATTAGCCTAATGTTCTTTTGGGCAAGTTACTTAACTCATTTAGTGGCTCCATCCCTCATCTGTATAATGGGCAACATAATCCACCTCAGAGTGTTGTGCATATTACATATGACACCTGTAAACCATGGCAAAGTGCACGGTGGCTGCAGAATATTGGTTCAACAATAAATCACCAGCAATGGTCCACCAATCTAGAGAACAGAAGGAAAAGCAGGTTTGTGAACAGAGAAGATACATTTTATTTTGGGCAAGTTGAACTGACGAGTGTGTAAGACAACCACGAACATTTCTCCTGGGCAGCTGGGACACAAGGCCAACATTTAGGAAGCCTGGATTAGGCAGATAGACTCAGGCCTCCGTGATATAAAAATAAACTATTAATCTGTGGTTGTCACTAACACTTCCAGGGCAGACACTTGGAATGAGAAAGATGAGGATACTTTTATTCGGAATAGGAGGAGCTTGAGAAAGAGATAGGACAACTACAGAAAGAACATAGGGTCTCGTATGTTTCAAATAACACAGTGCTATCTGAAAGGAGGTGTAATAAAATAAGTTGAATGATGTAGTGCCAGTGGGACATTTAGCAGTTTTGGGGGCAGAAACTCTAAGATTCCCGCAGGATGAAATGGCACGAGGAGAGGGAGCAGAGTGGAGGTTTTCACTTTGAAATGGAGGAAGGTCATTGTTTCCATGACAAATACACTCCATTTTATCTTCTCTTCTTTTTCAGCACTGGAAGAATAGCCGCCTCAAACTTACATTTCTAGCACTTTTTGCGCCCTTCATAATTCCTGTAATTTTACTTGGAGTGGCCCATCAATCATGCATTCAAGTTTTCTCAGTAATTTAAGGTACAGTAATGGAGGCCTCAAGGATGTGAGCTAGTCTGAAATAGTCAATCTTATTTTCCCCATTTCCCCTCTCTTTTTGGTTTATGTTTTTTTCCAACCCATGTATTTATTTTAAATTTAAATGTCCAGTGTGAAGAGTTTTTTCCTCTCAGTGAAAAACGTTTCAGGACTAGTCTTTAGTGTTGACATAGCTAAGAGTCTCTGACATCCATGGTGACTCCGGCTCCTTTGAACACTCTCTGGCTTTCTTGTTGTGGCAGAGAAACTTACCCTCTGGAATAGAAATAGAAATAATTGGCTTTCGAGACCCTACTCCCCCTTCCTGCACTGTGATTATGACACTCTTTTTCTACACAGATAGTAATAGCCTTAAATTTTTTGAAATAACCTACTCCAGGGAAGTAACCATTAACCCAAGTTGACACTTGAATTGGCGACAATTTCATATCTCTGCACTGTTTCTTTTCTATTTGATTTACTTGTCCAATCTTTATCCCTTTTGCATTTCTTTTCTTTTTGTCGTTGTTGGTGTTGTTTTTATTTCTCTGCCCATCTCCTATCATAGAATACTCCAAATTCACTGTCATTTTTATCCTTAAGAAAGATAAAATCATTTTCAAAATTATTAAGGGTGGTAATATTCTTTTTCCACTACCCACGAAATAATAGAAATTAGCCTAAAATTGCCCTCATTTGTATTTTAAGAAATATAAAGATAAGGATTCTCAATTCTCTTTCATAACATATTCTAAAATATGCATACATGCTTTTAACATCTTTGGGTAAAAATCTCATCTTATATAGACTCATCTTACTTAAAGACTAGTTGCTACCTTTGAACAAATATATCAGGAGGTAAAGAAAGAGGAAGGGTTCAATGTTGGTACATGGACCAAAGTAGCAGAAATTGTGATGGTTAACCTGTTCTTGGGGGATGAACTGATTGTGCTCACAACTTTTTAGCTAAGTTCACATTCCCAGATAAAATCATCATCATCTTACACTTTGAAATACAATGATCATTAAAACGCCATGAGTATATTTTTATGCACATGAGTACATTTTTCAAAAATATCCAGGCACAAACTTTCTAAAACTGGAAGTTTAATATTTTATTATATGCTTATTGACTTTGAAGTACAAAACTGATGTCAGTGAGTTCTCAGAAACTACGGGAACAGAACACTAAAGCCTTAGAAGCTTACAGACTTAATGCAGACCGAATGCTTTTAGCCCTAGATCCTCAGTGCACCCATCACATAGCAGCTAACAAGGTATTTTGTTAGAAAACGTTAGACTGTGCAGGTGGCAGCATATACCTTTGCAAATTTACAACCTTCTTTACTGTTACTTGAATCTACATAAAATAACGATGCAAAGTATTCATCATACTCAAAACCCAAACTCAAACAAAATGACTAGTAATTGAAAAAACAAAGGTAATTGGCCATGACTCATGGAAGAAATTTCACTAAGGATTGTACTGACTGAAAGGTTCAGTAACTCTAAAACATGGAAATATTTTAAGCACCATAAGCTGAAATATGAGACTATTGTCAAGGAAAATTTAAAAGAATCCTTGATAGTAGAGCACCACGCAGTGATTTGACTATACTATGTAATTCCTAAAATGGACTGCACTTGCTGAACTGACCAGAAATCCCTCCTTTATCTGCTACCCACTTTATGCTCATTAAATGACATAGGCATAGCCTTTCCTAACATGTGTCAAGTTTATTGAACGTGCTAGACTTTAGAAGTACATTTTCCCTCCAATTGCTGCCTTCAGTCGTATTATATCAGATTTATTTATTCATCTATTCAATCAATGTTTATTGCATGCCTACTATGTGCCAAGTACTATTTTAGGCCCATTAGAGTATGCAAGTGAAAACAAAACAGACGAAACAACCCCGTCTTCCTGGAGCTCAAATTCTAATGGGGAGACATACAATAAATATAGCAGACCTTTTCCTGCCGCTGAACGCAGGCATTTCCATGGGTTTTCTGGTCTTTTTCATGTACTAGAAGTGTCACTTCCAGTTATTAAAAAGTTCAAAGGAAAATGCTCATTTCATATTCAATTTGAAGCTCCTTTCTCTTTCCTTCGGCAGCCTGCCCACATTAGGCACCTTCAAAAGGGTGAGGGAAAGTGCTCTCCTCTAACTCCTGGCTCTTCCTTCTCGCCCCTTCACTGACTCCTGCTCCTGGTTCCCTATCCCTACAACTGCGAGAGGCCCAGTTCAATGTTTTCTAAGAGCTCTCTTACCACCATCAGTTCCATATACCAGGGGATGGGGTCACCCGAGAGTTTCGGCAACCCTATCTAGCACGAAGTGTCAGGCTTCCCTTTGGATCTCCGTCTCCATCTGAAAAAAAAAAGGCTCTCATTTGAAGTTCCTCTCTATCGGGCTTGAAGTGGCAGGAAGCACATCCCTTGCCCCATCGGAGGAAGATGTAACAGTACTGCTCTTGAAGGGGTCTGTATTTCTCCTGCAGAAAGCAGTCCACTCTCTAATTAGTCTGACAATATTAACCTGGGAATGGGTGATAGTATAAGAGTCCTGGCACCATTTTTGTTATCAGTTATCAAGGCTGATGACTTCTGGCTGACAACTCCTGTCCAATAGAAATATAATGCAGGCCACATATGTAATTTATAATCTTACGGTAGCCACATTTTAAAAAGTAAAAAAAAAAGTAAAATTAATTTCAATAATCATTTTATTTATTCAAATTAATCCAAAATTTATTATTTTAATACAGAATCAATATAAAAGTCTTTCATGTGTGTTTTTTTCACACCGTGTCCTTGAAACCTGGTGCTTATTATTTAACACAGCACATCTCAGTGCAACTAGCCACAATCCAGGTGCCCAAGAGGCTCATGGATCCAGGACTTCCTATGTTGGACGGCTTAGGGCTAGAACTCCTTTGAAGTGGGGTAACAATTACTTTTTATTCTCACCTTTTGAACCTCAACTGAAACTTTTGGAAATTCAACATTTTGAACCTACACAAATCTTTCTTGGCTATCATATTATCTCCTCTGTCAGTCCCACTCATCTCCCATCATTATCATCTCTTCCTCCACTCTTCATGTCCCATTTGCTTATATTGATCCATTCAGCTCACGTAACATATGTAGGAATCCTAATAGTGAAGAGAATTTCCATAAAATAATAAAGTTATTTCGTATGGTCAGGGAAAGGTTATGACTATAATTTCAGGGTTAATTGAAGAGTAAATACTCTATTCTTTTAAAACTGCATTTTGACAGAAATTTAAATTATTGTTAGCCAGTATCCTGAAGGAAATAATTTTAGAAATACTTCAGATTATTTCTTCTCTCAGAATTACTATTGTAAATATGAAAAGGTAAGATGCTATTTTTAAAATAAAATAGGAGATGTAAGTCTTATCCAGTTATAAATATTTCATGTTTCTACAAGTACTAGTAAAATACCTGCAAAAGAATCCAATTAAGGAAATTCTATTCTGTCCATATACATTTTTTCTAAGGAATTTTAACTTAATTCAGGCTTAAAACTCTGGTTTCTATTCAACAGTTGTTTACACCTGAATGAAATGAAGCATTTCAGTTATTAGTGGCATGAATTCCATAAATATTACTCTAAAATGCTTTGAAATCGTTCACTATTCAAATGTCTTGCAAAGGGAATACATTATTTAATCATTAAATAGGATACTAATGACTCTTTATTAAACTTTTTAGATAAACATTGTATTGACACCTAGTGGCTACAGAGGCTGATAACAGATATGCCGCATTGAAAGCCATGGAGTAACTTAATATGTTTTTCATTTCAAGTTCTCTTGAATGAAAAATAAGCAAAATATACACAATGCTGAATAATGCTAACATATGGATAAGAAAGTATAAAATCTCTGTGAATTGATATGTCTAATATCAGGGATGGGTTTGGGGTGGTCTGAAAATAAAGAATCATATCAGACCTGTCCAGGAAATATAGGAAAAATACCTAGCTATTGGTAATAGGTTCACTGAGCCATGTCAGTAACAATAGTGTCAGCTGCCATTTATAGAGGTCCTTCTATGTCCCAGCCCTACAATCTATGACAGATCGTATCTCATTTAGTTTAGACCTTGAAAATATCCTTGAAATAAAATATTGTTTACACCTGTTTGTTACCAATGAGGAAACCATGAAAGTTTAAATTACTTGCTGAGGGTTATACAACTAGCAAAACTGCAGTCAGGATATGAAACAAAGCTGTCCAATTTCTAAGTCCAAATTCTTGTCCTGTATAAATGGATGAGTACTTCTGGATGTTAATGACTTCAGTTAAAAGTAACGAATTAAAACAATCATATCAGTCCTTCAATTCACTTTTAAAAACTCACATTGTGACATTTTAGCTCACTCTGCAACAACTGAATCTTGCTTTCAGATCATTGAGCAGTTATGCTCCTTGTGTGTTATTTTGAGCTTGTTTCTACATCCAGGATTTGATGTACATAATCATGTAACACATATGTATTAAATAGTTTAGAAATTAAATACACCCAGAGAGAAGATAGGGTTTCTCTCACTGGTGTATATTTATTTGTCTTTAAAATATGTTGTTGTTTTGTTTCCTTTGAAAGAAGACTTATTTGAAAAGCTATCAGAGAAAAGTGTCATTGTAAATAAATTTATAACAACGAGTTGAAAAAATTCAAGATGATGACTTGGCAAATGAAAATAGTGTACATAAAAGAGGTAATTGGAGACGAGAAATGAAAGAGACAAGGCAGGAAGCTGTTGGGGATAGAAGGGAAATGGTGGTGGGAGAAGTCAGGGACAGCACCAGGAATGACGATGATGGATTTTACAAAGCTCAGCTTATGGAGAATCAGACCCTTGAGATGAAAGAGCATCCATTTTTACAAATAATCTTTCCAATAAGTGTACAATTTGCATAATCTGACACAGAACAGAGCACAGACAGATGTGTATAACTTTCAGTTCTGTGTCTTCCTTCCTGGATCTGAGGATGACCCTGGCTCAGTGTTTGCTGCATTAGTCTGGGTTAACTGAGTTGGGGGAAGGAAGGACATGGGTAAGGAACAAATGCATTCCCAAGACCTACAGTAATTCCGGGAAATCTAGAGAGGTTCTTGGACACCTATGCTGTGGATTGGCCCTCCTTGGTTCATAAGCGTTTTTTAAGTGTTGCTATCAATTCTCAGACCTATAATCCCAAATTTAGCTTAAGATTGGGGAGCTTACGGGAGAAGAGAAGAGGGAGACGAATGGGATAGGATGTGTTTAAAGACACACTGGTGAGGTGTTCGTCACAAGCAAGGGAAATGGCAAGGAGCCCGACAGTAGCATTTTGCTCAGGAAAGCAAAGAGTCTATTGGGAGGAGACAAGTAGCAAACCAGAGTCTGAAACAGAGAACTCCGCTGTAATAAGATAAAAAATCACTAAGGGTCTTAACTTAGCTCTTGGATGAAGATTGAAGAAAAGAATAGATCCTACCTGCAGGTTTTGTATAAAGAGAAAGAGATGGGTAACATTTTTAAAAAAAAGGAACCTTTTTCACGCTTAAACTGGCAGGCAGATACCAACGATAGCTAAAGATAGGAACTTGAATAAGAGCTGAAAACTCTGAGGGATAACAGTTGATCTGTAGTAATTTCGGAGACGAGAGAGTATAAAGAGGAAGATAAGAAAGAAGTGGAGAGGGGATGAGAGGCTGTAAGCGAGTTCGGCACAGAGGCACCGAGTATGAGGATGTGATCCTTCTCAGAAAAGACAGTGGATCAAGGAAGCTGTGCTTCTGAATTCACTGCAAATGGAGACGCAGTTTTTTTTTTTTTTTCTTTAACGATGAATAGGAGAGAAAAGGCCTGTCTTTTCAGGCCAAATGAGAGAAAACCAAGGCAGAAAGTGTATACAGCCGTGTTTCCCAAATTTTGCTGCACACCAGAATCTCCCTGGAAGCTGAGAAAAAAAGCTCTTGATACCCAGGTGATTCCAGTTTGTAGAGTGTGAGAACCACTCACTGAGCACGCCTGGAAATTTTGGAGGGAAACAGAAGGGAGGGGGGTGGGTGGATTGGTCAAAAAAGAACAGAAATCATCTTTTTTAAAAAAAATATATTTTATTGATTTTTTACAGAGAGGAAGGGAGAGAGATAGAGTTAGAAACATCGATGAGAGAGAAACATCGATCAGCTGCCTCCTGCACACTCCCTACTGGGGATATGCCGGCAACCAAGGTACATGCCCTTGACCAGAATCAAACCTGGGACCCTTGAGTCCACAGGCCAACGCTCTATCCACTGAGCCAAACCAGTCAGGGCCAGAAATCATCTCTTGATGTGGAAGTGGGGGTTAGTCATGAGCCACACAGACCCTCGCACCACCACACACTGGGCTGGGCTTGTTTTCCTGACCTCTGACTTCCGCGGAGGCTCCCTGCGAGTTTATCTTTGCTATTGTGACGCCCTGAATTTTCTCTCGCCATCTCACTACATTAAACATACTGAGCACACAAATTACAGAACGCGGTATGTCAATTGGAAAATGAAAAATGCTAGGTTGATGAAAACTTGGCATACATTAGTCACAACATATTCAAAAAAAATTCAGCTTGAATGCTGAGCTACACACAGGATATGCATAAACATCTGATGCAGCAATCATTTCACACGCGGGGTATTGGATTTATTCTATCATCCCTTACATATTAACAACTTCTGAGGTGTTGGAAATATTTCCATTCAAATCTGTGAGGTGACTTCCAGCCACAGAGTTTGCTCCACTTTAGTTTTGTTTAAAAACGAAAACAACCATGGTTTGCGTGCATTGTTGTCACAGAAGATTACTTTTCCCAGAGGAGTCAATTCTCACTAAAACATTCTAAAAACTGATGGCAGGCATCTTATTTTTCTGCTTTGATTAGGTTTGCTTAATTCTATGTTACCTGCCCTTGCTTTGATGCCAAATGAGATTAAATTTGCAAATACAGTATGCTAAATTTATAATGTGAATTTAAAACAAAATTACTTATAAGAAACCAACATCAGCACCTAGGGACAAGGCTGAGCTATTAACATAACTTACACCAGTGAAGATAGACTCTCTAATTATTTGTGGCCAATTATCAATTTCTGGTCAATGTTAGTATCATTCACCATAATTATTTCCCTAAGGAATATCTCCTGGATATAATGGAGAGCCTCATCATATTTCTTTTCTTAGAAAAACAATACTTGTTTTTTCCTATAAGATTTTTAACCTAGGAGAAAACCAAAAATCTATGAAAAAAAATCTAAACCTTTACTACTGAGGATTTCTCTAAGATCTTAAATCTTCAGATCTTAAATATCCACAGCCGACCTGGGAAATTTCTAGAAAGAATGCCCCAAATATTGCTGTCTCATATTCTCATTTTTGATTACTTTCTATTATAATTTTTTGAAACGGAAAAGATTAATTTAGACTTCACAAGCTAACATTTTAAACATTAATTTGTTTTTCTTACACATATATTTCCTTTCTATTAAAATCGGTTGCAAAGCCTGCAAACACAACCGTTGCATTTGAATTCCTAATGACTCCTCCCATTGTCTCATTTTTGTTTGAACCTGTCAATCAATGGTGAAAAGTGCTAATCACTCCCAGAAACTCCCATCTTGCTCACAAAAGTACTAGTCACTGAAAAAAATAATACCGATTGGTCATGGATGGGCAGGAAATCTCACTAGGGACCTCACCACACAAAGGAGTTTATTAAGTCCATTTTGCTCAAGTCCAGCTCTCCCTGCATGCAAGGGTTTGGAACTTTAATTTCAAAGTCAGCGAAAACCGGCCAAGGTAACTTATATTCATTAGCCCAGCTCTGACTGAAACGCTGTGAAATGTCTTGCTTTCGGTTCTCGGTAATAGCAGCAGCATTTATTTTCACTCTTAATTCTCCCCCTCTTCGTTTTAAAGAAGGGCAAGAGATTTAGTTGGATGCTACCTGCTTTAAATTCTTAATTGGTCCATGTTCTTTTCAGCTGCTTATTATTTTCGAACTACATTCTTTTACGTGACTAAACATCCACAGGAAAGCTAGTTCTCATTTATTCTACTTACGCAGCGGTGCCCTCTCTCAAAGCCATGGCCGAATTTATTACTGAAGAGCAGTTAGGATGTGTCTATACAGCATGGGCCATAAAGTACTGTAACCTCAGGTCACACAAAGGATGGAGTTCAGCGGTCTTATTGACCACATTAAGCAGAACACCAACTTTCTTCCAGTTTTTCCCCCCCTTTTCTTTTTAACAGCAGCTCATTTGCTCTGCGATGCAGAGGGCAGCTGCAGGGAGTTGGTGTGAAGAAGAAGACGGTACTATCCTTGAAGAATAAACAGTTAATTACCTTGCAGAACACTCTAGAGTGATTGAGGTGCTCTCTGGCTTATAAGGACAGGACTGGGAATATACAATAATTGATTTCTGTTACTTATGTGTGTTCTCCTTTTAACTTTACAAAGAAGCAACGCAGTTTAGTTGACTTTAACTTCAGATTATGTATTTTTATGACTTCTGCAGTCGGCTAGGAATTAGAATAAACAGAGTTGCAAGCTGGCTCCATGAGCCATATTATCCATCAAAAGGAGGAAGATATGATGTGTGTACGCACACCTGTAATTGTGTAAGTGGTATGTTTATCACTGAGTTGCGTTGGTCTTTTGATGTTGCTAGGTTTAGAGAAATTCCAGGGTTTATCAAAATTTGAGTGTGGTCATAGGCTGGTGTGGCTCACTGATTGAGCGTCAGCCTATGGACCAGCAGGTCACAGCTCCATTCCCAGTCAGGGCACATGCCCGGGTTGCGGGCACGATCCCCACTATGAGGTGTGCAGGAAGCAGTGATCAATGATTCCCTCTCATCATTGACGTTTCTATCTTCCTCTCCTCCATTCCTTTCTGAAATCAGTAAAAAATATATTTAAAAAATTTGAGTGTGAGCAGTGGTTTTAGCAAGGTCTAGCATAAGCACCATGAGAATGAAACCTCTTCAACGCAAGCCTGACAGGTATGAGTGGGACAGGCCCTTGACAAGGGTCCAGCTGGGCACCATTAGAAATCAAATGGTGCTGTCCTGCAGTGATGCCGTGGGTCCCATTCAGTTCCTGCAAAGTTGTAGGGGACTGCGTTTATTTAACCTACACCTCCAATCTATACTTTGACGTTGTGAAAATCAGCCATCTTTTGGAATAACTGTATGCCTTTACCTGGCTGGGAAATCCAGGCATGGATTGTTACATAATGCATCCAGGAGAAAAAGAATGAAATTATAACCAGACACTTACGCTTCATAACACCGAGAGTGGCTCGGGCTAGGAAATATTTGTGCTATAAAACAAAGTAAAAAGGTAAAAAGGATGGCATTCTCTGAAGCATTGTGCTTCTGGTTTCCTGCAAATTACTTTTGGAATGCCTCTCTGACACTTCACACATTTTTGTACACAACACACACACACACACACACACACACACACACACACACACACACGGGGCCCGGTGCACAAAATTCATGCACGGGGTGGGAGGGGGGGTGTCTCTCAGCCCAGCCTGCCCCCTCTCACATATTGGGAGCCCTCAAGGGCTGTCCTACTGATGGCTTAGGCCCGCTCCCTGATCCCCTTGGGGAGCGGGCCTAAAATGGAGTCTGGCCTCCCTTTGTGGGAGGCAACCAGGCTGATCAAGGGAAAACACCAGCCCCATCACCCCACTGCTGCAGCCACTGCCAGTCACCACAGCCACCAAAGTGTTTTCATTAACACGGACTCCAGTCCCTTCACCATGAAAAAATGACAACTTTCTTTAGGCATTTTCAAGATGTGTCTTTCATAGGATATGACATTTCTTTCTTTCTTTCTTTTTTTATCCTCACTGAGGATATGTTTCCATTGATTTTTAGAGAATGTGGAAGAGAAGGAAAAGACAGAGAGAAACATCAAAGTGAGAGGAACACTTTGATTGGTTGCCTCCTGCATATGCTCTGACCTGGGCCCTGGCCAGGAAGGAGCCTGCAACCTAGGTACATGCCCTTGGTCAGAAGTGTACCCAGACCCTACAGTCAGCAAGCTGAGGCATTATGCACTGAGCCAAACTGGCTAGGGCAGGATATGACATTTCTTAGCCTTCCAGCAGTGGACCTTCATTTTTTTTCTCCAGGAGTGTGGTGGAAAAACACTAGATCACCTTTAGGGATTCTTATTACCCAAGTTACTAAGAATATTACCAGTCGCATACAGGGAGCTTAGCCAATGAGCAGTAAGAAAAGGTGTTTCCTCTGTAGTTGACTCTGATCATCGGCTCCACCCCTGCCCCTCCAATCCCAGCTCCACTCCTATCTAGGCCTGTAACCTCTGGCCAAGGATGTAGGCCTAGGCAGAAGACCCCCAAGCCCCTCTGATTGCCAGCTTCACAGTGCCCAGTCTCTGTGATTACCAGCTCTGATTCTTCCCCCTGCCATCGCTGGCTCTGCCCTTGCCCCATTGGCAGCCTCTGGCCAAGGCTGCAGGCCTGGGCAGAGGACCCCCAGACCCCTACTTTGCCGGCTCCACCAGTGCCCACACTCCTGTGATCAAAGGCTCTGCCCCTGCCCCTCTGATTGCTGGCTTTGCAGAACCCAGGCCCCTGCGATCTCTGGCCTTGCCTCTGACCAGGCCTGAGGTCTCTGGCCCAGGCCTTATGCCTGGGTAGGGAACCCTCATACCCCTCCAATCACCGACTCTGCCCTTGCCCATGTCTGAGGCCTCTGGTGAAGGCCTCTGGCCTGGGCAGGGGACCCCCAGGCCCCTCTGATCACCTGTTCTGCTCCTTGGGCCCACCACCTCCCCCACCACCTGCCTGGCTAACAGGCCTGACCACTTCAGTGGTGGGGCTGAGCTGTACTGGGCACCACCATCTTGTGGCTATGGGCACCGCCATCTTGTGTCCATGGGGATGGCCATCTTTGTCACGGAGTAATGCCTAATTTGCATATTACTCTTTTATTAGACAGGATATATATAGACACAGACAGTCCCTGACTTATAATGGTTTGACTTAACAATTTTAACAGTACTTCAAAATTTGAATTTGATTTTTTTCCCCCTCAGGCTAATGATAGGTACCATACTCTCTCATGATTCTGGCAAGTGATAGCCATGCAACCACCCAGGTAAACAATCAATACTCTACAGTGTACTGTACTGCCAGCATTTTCTGAATATTGTGTTGTGAGCACATTTAAGGTAGGCTAGGCTAAGCTATGATGTTTGGTAGGTTAGGTGTATTAAATGTATTTTTACTTAATGATGCTTACAACTTACAATGGAGTTTTCTGGACATAACCCCACCATAAGTCTGAGAGCATCTACAATACCTTTGCACATCATATCCTATATAATAAAAGCCTAATATGCAAATCAACTGAATGGGGGAACAACTGGTGGAATGACCCATCGCTATGACACATCCTGATCACTAGGGGGCAGATGCTCAACACAGGAGCTACCCCCAGTCCACAGGCCCCAGGCCAGCCAAGGCTGTTGCCAGTGGGGCACCGCCCCATTGATCACCCTGCTGGTTGCCTCACAGATCAACCCTAATCACCGGCCAGGCCTAGGGACCCTAACCGTGCAGAATTTAGTGCACCGGGCTGCTAGTTATAAATATTAGTTAATTGACCTCTCTATCCCTTTTTGAAAAAAAAAATTATTCTCTTTTCAAGTTTTTATTTTCATTGCTTAGCCCAGTACCTGACACATTTTAGGTGACAGAACATGTTTTCCAAGTCTCCAGTAACTGATCCCTGAGGGATTGGTTATACGCTTCTAGTGGATGCTGAGATAACCTGTGATTAGGAAGCTATTTATTCTTTGGTACTATTAACAAAGAAATGTTACTAAATAACAAAAGATAGCAGAACTAAATAAAGCCTATACCACTTCTCTAATCCCATAGACACACAGGGACTACAGATGCCAAAACAGGGGCCTAAAACTTCCCAAGAGCCAGTGCACCCATATCTGGGGGGACCTAGAAATGTTATTTAGTCTTTAATATTACTGTGAGGTAAAATTTCATTCATGGAAAACTCCATTAGATGAACAAAAATCATGTTATTAGCATCTGCTGCTTAAAAGCTTTAGGATTTATCTGAAAGAACTTTTTTCTCTCCTTTTAAAGAAGCATGGAATAAAATTAATTATTTAAAATGTAACATATACAACATCAGAGTAAATGCATACCTTATTTACACATTGCTTTACGGAAATGAAACTATGTGTCAAATATCCAAAATACTAATTAAGTTTTCTGATATCTAATTTATCCATTTCCCTAAAAAAGAATACAGAAGTATTTTCAAAAATTCAAATATAAAGATCCCAGCTCAGTACATTCTCAACGAACTGACAAGTGCTGAATAGCTTTCTGTTGAAGGAATTATTGCGTTTCTGTTGTGTAAGGTATTTCGTAACTCTAGGAAATCAGATTGTAGTATTTGAAGCTGTCACCTTAATAGCAAACGATTTCACAAAACAATATAGTGGATCTGAACAATGAGGCTGACATATGTGGCCACAGACATCAGGGTATCGCTTGGACAAATGCCACCCATAGCATGAGTGACACTTGATGGTGGGACAGTGGGCGACTGGTACTTGGGGGTCTTGTGCTTTGTCAAGTATTCCCTTTTCTTTTCTTTCCTTTTCTCTCCCTGGTGCCTATTTGTCATTCTCGGGAGACTAGAGACTTCCCTTCCCCTGGACCTTTTTGAACTCTGCTGTCTTTGAACATCATGGATATTGCAAAAGAAACTATTTACTCGGCAGTAATGATATGCCACCCCTCATGTAAAGGTAAATGGTAATGAGGTATGTGCAGAGAATAGACAGCCCTGTGGAAGGGGGAAAGAGGCTTTTAAAACTTAGAGCCACCCAGAGTGCCTTACAGACTTGTTCTGGAGTAACTGTATCAATTAACCACGCTAAAAGCTCCAACTCAGATGGCCACTGCACACAGCATGTCTACTAGTGTGTTATTATCAAATCCATTATGATGAGTTTCTGTCCTAGACAAAGGGAGAACAGAAGAAGGATTCAGGCTGACAAATTAGTCTTGAAATCAGTTTCATTTACATAACGACTGGAAGTTCATTAATAACAGAGTTTTAATTATTCATGCTCTTGTTTCACCAGATACAGCACTTTTCCCCCTGCTGTGTGGGATGTCTGGATTAGCTAAAATGAACCTCAGCAAATGGATAGGCTGCCCAGGTTCTCAGATGCTGCTCTATGTTCACGCCACTAAGGTTGGGGGGAGAGGGGGCAGGGGAGGATGGAGGGTGGGTACTAACGGTGGCTGGGTGATGAGGGTAGGAAGGGAGACCAGGCAAAGGCGCTGGATGGAAAAAAATAAAGCTAGCTAGAAGGATTCTTTGAGCTTTATGTCACATGTTTGCAGAAAAGAAAGAGAAGGGGTACTGCAACCGCTATAAATTTCCTCTTGGTGGGAGATTCCACCTGAGATGCTAATATTTTAAATACCGATCATTTCAAGGTTTCCTGATTGGGTCCTGGCCAGGTGGCTCAGTTGGTTGGCGTGTCATCCC
>PVJC01016595.1:0-33514 GCA_004026665.1 Murina feae | reverse complement strand
GGGGGGGGGGGGGGGGGGGGGGGGGGGGGGGGAGCGGGTAGAGGGATGGTCCGTGGGCCGGGAGGGGAAGGGGCTGCCTGGGCCCAGAGGAGTTAGCAGCTCCAGGCCCTGGCCCAGCCAGGCTGCCACGCTGCAGCCCAGCCGCAGGAAGGTTTTAGCAGGAGCCAGGGCTGCTTCCTGATGGGCAAAACAGCTGGCTGCCCAGGAAAACAGCTGGCCTGGCCCCAGCCCCCTGAGGACAGAGGCAGAGCCTCGGAGGATAGCTCCACATCTCGAGGCCTGGGGGGAGGCAGGCCCGGCCAAGAGGGAGTCCTTTGGAGTGGGTGTGGGTGTTGGGTGGGACTAGGAGATGAGGGCGCGCAGGCAGATTCCTGGAGCTGAGGCCAAGGTATGCTCCGTCTAAGCCGGAGTGGACAGGGTGACTCCAGCAGGACTGGGGGCTCTGGTCTCCCCTCAAATAGGAAAGATGAGGGGCAGGGGAGCAGATGGGGCGCAAGCCTGTGCTCAGCCCTGGGTCCTCTGGGAACTGAGCTCGGAACCTGAGTGGGAGGGAGCCCACGCGGGGCTCCTAGACTCCTGTCTGCTGAGCTGCACCCAGAACCAGAAGTGGGGTGTGGGCTTCTCCTCTGGCCACAAAGCAGGACAGGGGCCCAGGGAGCCCCCAACCCAGGCGGCATGAAGCTGGCAGCTGGTAAGAGAGCGCTCCATCCCAGCATCCCTCAGCTGTGGGCCCTGTTCCCAGCCTGCTTGGGACCCCCAGCCCCTGAGCTCTGGGCACTGGGGTACCTCCAGGCTGCCCCCACCCACGGGCAGTGATGCGGCACCTGAGTCCTCACATGAGGTCGGGCAGGGTAGGCAGAGGGTTAATGGGAGTGTGGCCAGAGTCCACTGGACTGGAGTTGCCTGCCTGAGCTCTTGACCCCAGAGTCCCACAGACTAGACACCCCTAATTTCTCTCTGACGGAGGGGTGTCCTCTAGCCCATCTTCCTAACCTCCAGGAGGAGGGGGTTGATCCCCACTTGCGTGTGCCAACCTCAGCGCTCCTCTCCCTTGAAGGCCAGCCTGCAGAGCCTCGGCCAGTGGGCAGGTCTGGGAGCTGAGGCTCCCAGCGGGAGGAAGGGTCTGGGGAGGGGGGACCGCTCTGGGGTCTCTAGTTCCTGATGCCGTAGTGAAGCCTAAGGCTCTGGCGCCACCAGCTGTCCTTAGGCAGCACTGCAGCGGCTGAAGGATGGAAGTGAAGATGCTGTGGTGGGGAGAAACCCAGAGAGTTCAGCCAGATGTTGGTCCAGGATGGCCTCTGTCCTATTCAGACAGATGGGCCCAGTATTTTTCCAGGTATGTATCCTACCTGACCTGGAGAAGGAGGCCTTAGGCCCCACAGAACAGTAGCTTCAAACATTGGCCGGCTTCAAAATCACCAGGAAGCTCATTGGTTAAACCACCACTCCCCAGTTGAGTTTGTGATCCAATAGGTATGGGGAGGGACTTAGGAATTTGCATTTCTAACAGTTTCCAGGCGAGGCTGCTGCTGGCTGGAACGTGGTTTCCAGGGACCGCAGTTTGAGAATGGCTGCTGTGCTAACGCTGTGAATTGGCGCAATCTACCTTTATCGATTACGTCTTATTCTGTTTTGGAAGGCGCGGGGGACGATTGGGAGTGGGACTACACAGTATCCTCATCATCTTTCTATTGTCCGGCGTCTTTCTCTTGGGCCGAGGGTAACATGGTGACGAAGGCAAACAGGTTCTGCCTCAGAACTCACAGCCGGGCAAGTCTGGTGTTTGATCTTTCCACCCGGAAGTCTAAAAGTCCGTCCCAAACAAGGCCTCAGACAGAACCTAACATATATCCCACCTTCTAGGGTTTTCCCCATTCAGGAACGAGTCCCCCGTCCAGCCCAGTCGCAAACGCTGTGGCTCCTCCTGATTCCTGCTCCATCCCACGTCTGATCCGCTTACACACCTCAGCCCTGCCCCCCACCGCCTCCCTCGCGGTGCCAGGGTCTCCAGCTGCCATCCCCGCTCACACTGGCCACCCTCTGAGCTGTAGCCGGAGCAATCTTTTTTTTTTTTTTCTTCCTTAATCCTCACCCGAGGATACTTTTCCCATTGATTTTTAAGGAGAGAGTGCAGGGGAGGGAGGAGGGAGAAAGAGAGAAAGAGAAACATTGATGTGAGAGAGAGACACATGGATTGGTTGTCTCCCCCATGCACCCCAACCAGAATGGGGATCGAGCCTGCACCTGAGGCGCACACTCTGGACAGGGAAATGACGCTCTGACCACTGAGCAACCGGCCAGGGTGAGAGCAATCTTTTATTTTTTTTAATCTTTATTGTTCAGATTATTACAGATGTCCCTTTTTTTTTTTTTTTACCCCCATAGCTCCCCTCCACCTGGTTCCCACCCTACCCCATGCCCTTACCCCCGCCACTGTTCTTGTCCAGAGGTGTGAGATTTTTGCCCAGGGAGAGCAATCTTTTTTTTGTTTGTTTGTTTGTTTTGGGGGTTTTTTTGTTTTAATTTTTTTTATTTTTTACATTTTTTTAAATTACATAAAGCTTTACAAGAGAGCAATCTTTTAAAAGACAAATCATCTCACTCCTTTGGTTATCCCCTCCGATGTCTTTTCATCGCACTTTATTTTTTGCACTTTTTTTTTAAAAAAAGGCCCTGGGTTGTCCTCTCCTCTCACCACACTCCACTGGCTCACTTCCCTCCAACACCCCAGCCTCCTGACTTGTTCCCACCACAGGACAGTGACCCACCTGCTCCCTCCACATGGAACACTGTCCCCTCAGAGCCCTGGCTCCCCTTAAGCTCTGCGATGTCTTCACTGACACCTCCGCTCAGCGTTCCCTCCTACCCCGGCTGCTCTCTGTTCTTAGGAACCTGCCTCACTTTGTTCATGGCATCACTGTTCTTTGAAACGATCCACTCATTTATCAGCTGTTGTTTCCGTCTCTCTCCTCTCAGCAGGTACTGCGGGCCCAGGTACCTCTGCTTGCACCCAGCATGGGTCCCACAAATACTTGCTGAATGCGTGGGGTTACAGAGGATGCCATGAAGGGCTATGTCCCTTAGACTTGATATGGGGGGAGACTTTCCAGAGGAGGCAAGTTTAAGCTGAGACTGGAGGGCCTGTAGGAGTTGGCCAGAAAGACCCGTTCGAGCAGAGGAACAGCAAAAAAGGGTGTGGGGAGGTCCTAAAGCATGGAGTGTTCTGGAAACTGTACATAGTCCAATTTGGCTGGAGCAGAAAATGGGGTGGGAAGAGAGGTCGGAGGAGCTGGAGCAGTCAGCAGGCCATGAGGGGCCTCGTTGCCCCTTGAGGGGGTTGAGCTCTTTGTGGAGGGCAATGGGCAGCCCCCTTCCCCATTAGGCATTTCAGAAAGGGCCATTGGGTGCAGAGTGGCTTCCAGGGAGAAAGCGGGGCGGGGGGAAGCTGGGGGTCTGGGAGGTGCAGGGGCCCTGCATGATGTGTGGTGCTGATGCTGGAGACGGGAAGGGGGTGGTCTTACCAGGATGGGGTGCTGGATTGGGCTGAGAGAGAGGAGCTTGTTATCAGTGATGCCAGGGCTGCAGCTTGCAGGGCTGGGTGGGTGGAGGTGCCATTGGCTAGAGTTGGGAGGCCCCCGGAGGGTGAGCAGGTTTGGGGAAAAGGCTGAGGTTCTGTGTTGGACAGATGGAATTTGGGTCTAGGTGGGCAGTTTTCCAGAGACAGGGTGTTAGTAGCTGCTCCATGGGGTCAGCTGCAGATGAGCACCCTCTTAGGTGAGGAAGAAGTGCCCATTGGGGGCAGGGGCCAGGAGGATGCTGGTCTTGACAGGGGCAGTTTGGCTGGAGCAGCCTTGGCCTATGTCAAATTCTGAATGAGGATGAGGAAGCAAGACAGGGAGCAAAGCAGCGATTCCCCTCCAAGAAGTTTGGAAAGAGAGAGAGAGATGGGGCCAGCAGGCAGCTTGGTGTTTTGTGTTTCAAGCTGGGGAAGATAGAAGTCCCTTGGAAAGTCGGAGGAAGGATCCAGAAGAGAGGGAGGCTTGCGATCCAGGAAGGGCAAGGGGATGCATTGGGAGCCCGGGGTGGTTCTGCCACGAGGAAAGGGTGCCTATTCCATTGTACCAGGCGGTGAGAGCAGAGGCTGGCTTAGGGGCAGGAGGTGGAAGGTTTGGAGGCTGGAAATGAGAGTTCCCAGGTGATGGCTTCTCTTTTCTCCAAAAACTAGGAGGAGGGAGAGGCCTTTTGCCTTCCACTGCAAGGCCACTGGCTGGGACTGGCCCCAACTGGAAGGAAGCTTCCACTGGCCTGGTGGAGGCTTTGCACCAGGCTGAGGCCTGGGCTCCAGGTTTCAGTGCCCCCACATCCTGCCCCATTACTAGGCAAGCCCCTTCCTTGCTGGCTCCCACCCCTTCGCCTCTCGGTGGGCATAGTGTGCACAGGCTTATAGCCCTCCTCCCTGACCCTGGGAAGCAGGCTTTCCTGGTGGGTGGGCCGGGGTGGTGAATGGAAGGGAAACCTGGCTTCCCCTCCAGTCCTGTCTTCCAGCTCATCGTAACAGAGCCTGGAGCCCTCGCTAGTTTAGCTCAGTGCATAGAGCCTCTACCCGCGGACTGAAGAGTCCCAGGTTCAATTCCGGTCAAGGGCGCATGCCCGGGTTGCGGCCTCGGGCTGATCCCCAGTAGGGGGCGCGCAGGAGGCAGCCAACCAATGATTCTCTCTCATCATTGATGTTTCTCTCTGTCCCTCTCCCTTCCTCTCTGAAATCAATAAAAATATTTTTGAGAGAGAGAGAGAAAGAGAGAGAGAGAGAGAGAGAGAGAGAGAGAGAGAGAGAGAGCGAGCGCCTGGGGACCACCATCCATCTCAGCGGGGCCCGGACATCAACTCTGCCCCAGGGAAGGCTGTGTCCCGGGGGCTGTGTGGTGCCCCCTAGCTCCGCACTCAGTCTAAGAGTGAACTCTGCTCTCTTAAAGGATCGAAGCAGCGCCGGTGCCGGCGACAGAGCGAGGCGATGACGCGCGGGAGACGCCGGGCTCCGAGCGCCGCGGGACGGCGCGCCCAGGTCAGGAGGACCCCTCCGCTCCAGCCCCCGCGCCGCTCCGGGCTCTGCGGAGTTCCGTCTGCGCCCGCCAGAGGGCGCCCGGGGCGCGCAGCGGGGCGGGGGCGGGGCCGGGAGCCCGGGAGGGCCGCGAGGAGTGGGTCCTGTCCCGCGGGTGGGCGGCTGAGGTCCGTGGGTCGGACGTTGGGCCAAGGAGTCGGGGTTCAGGGGCGTCGGGAACTCGGGAAGCCGGATTGTGGGGCTGCATCTCAGGGATTTGGAGAGGAGCGTTCGCAGACGCCGGGAAGGCTCCGATGCCGTCACCCCTGACCCGCCCCGCTCCCCCCACCCGCTCGGGCGTCCAGCCGGGAGGGGGCTGCTCCCGGGGCGCGTCTGGGGCGGCTCTCCGGGCTCTGGTCCTTCGTGCCCTTGGCCGAGGAGAGGACACTTGAAAATCCCCGTATAGGGGTGGGGAGTGGGACCCCACTCTGGGGGGTACGCTACCCCCATTCCCTTCTGGGCCGCCACGGCCCCACCCCGGCCCCGGCCCCGCCCCGGCCCAGCCGCGCCGCCCACTCCCCTCGGCCGGGCCCGGAGCCCTGGGGGCCGCCGCCGCCGCCGGAGCGCTCGCCATGCGCGCTGCCCGCGCCGCCCCGCTGCTCCCGCTGCTTCTCCTGCTGGGGCCGCGGCTCCAGGTCACGGGCCTCGCGGAGCCGCCTCCCGCCGTGGTCCTTGCCATCCTGGCCCGCAATGCCGAGCACTCGCTCCCCCACTACCTGGGCGCGCTGGAGCGGCTGGACTACCCCCGGGCCCGGCTGACCCTCTGGTGAGAGACCCGGGCGTTGGCACCCACTGGGCATCTGCCCCCCAGCTCCAGATGAGGCCATCTGCGCCCAGTCCAGACGCCGCCCAGGCAGGCTCCTCCCCGGGCAGACAGGCCCTCCTCAGCCCCTAGCCCCAGGCGGGACCCCGACTCCCTGGTCCTGCAGACTGACCTCTGAGGCTGTGGGTTGACCCTAGGACACCCACCCTGGCCCCTGCTCCCCCTTTTGCCGCCTCCTCTGGGTGTAACTTGGGCTGGGCCCCTCTTGCTGTCAGTGCCCACACTCAACCCCAGGGGACCTGTGGTTGCTTGACTTGGAGGGAGCATCCAGGAATAGCAGACATCCCCGGGGCCCCAGGTGGCAGGCATCAGCAGGACTGGGGGTTCCTGGGGAGCAGGGAGGGTGCAGTCAGCCCTGGGCTCCAGACTGCTCTGCGGGGCAGTCAGACCTGCTCCCCCTCCCCCAGGCTGGTCCCAGGCTGTAGAGGGCTGGTCCTGCCAGCTGACGTCAGCGCCCCCTCTGCTATCCCACCCCCAGGTGTCCCCACAAGGCACTGGATTCAGAGGCCACAGTCTGTGGCAGCCACAACAGGGAGGAGTCCCAAGCTGAGGTTGGGGATAAATGGAGGGAAATGACAAACTACCCCTCACAGCACACCCAACTGGGGCTGGGGGTGGAGCCGTGGCCTGGGGAGGCCGCCCACAATGACCACAGTTTGGGAGCTCATAGTTCCCACCCCTGCGGGACTTGACACGTAGTTGGTCTTCATTTCTGGAGGATTGGCTTAAAGGGACAGTGTCACCTAAAACCTGGCTTTTCACGGAGCCCCCTACCCCGACTCAGTCATGGGAGCCCCTTGCACAGGAGAGGAGAAGCGTGCTCTGTGTCAGCCGAGCTCGGCCCCTCTGCTCTTCTCGGGACACTCCGCGTGGCATGAGCCTTATCACAACTTTCCAGCAGAGAGGAGCAGCAGCTCTTCTGCCCAGTCCCGACTCGGGGAGGGGCTGGCTGTGGTCACACAGCAGGGAAGGAAGGTAACCAGGCGTGCAGCAGGTGTGTTCTTCTAGGCCGAGGTACGTTTCATCTTTCGAGACGCACTCCAGCTCTGCTGCCTCGGCCTGCTGGGTCCTCATATAGTCAGAGAGGAAGCAAGTGAAGCCTTGCCTGAGGTCACCCCGTGGGTCACAGACCTGGGGTGGGCACCTGGCTGCCTGCTTTCAGCCCCTCCTCTGTAGCATACCTCCCGCCAGGCTCCTAGGAGAAGCCAGCCTCGCAGGTGTTGATGCTGTGTGTGTGTGTGTGTGTGTGTGTGTGTGTGTGTGAAGGGGCTGCCTCGGGGTTTGGTTCTTCTGTGGCTGCACCCCCTTCACCCTTCTTCCTCCTGTGTCCCCAGGTGTGCCACGGACCACAACGTGGACAACACCACGGAGATGCTGCAGGAATGGCTGGCCGCTGTGGGCAATGACTATGCAGCCGTGGTCTGGAGGCCCGAGGGGGATCCCAGGTGGTGAACTAGGGCTGGGGGGGCGGGGATAGGCAAGAGCTGCAGCCCAGAGAGAAAAAGGGACAGCCCAAGCCGCGGGCTCCAGGCCAGGGCTCTGTCCACTGCCCTGCAGAGAGGAGGCACCTACCCCCCGGGACATCTCATCTCTTTACCCCTCAGGCCCTACCCAGACGAAGAGAGTCCCAAACACTGGACCAAAGAAAGGCACCAGTTTCTAATGGAGTTGAAGCAGGAAGCCCTGACCTTTGCCAGGGACTTGAGGGCAGACTATATCCTGGTAAGAAAGCCTGGCCTGGGACTGGGATCTGTTTCTGACAGAAGTTCTGGTGTGACAGCCTCCGGCAGGCTAGCAACCTGGGTCAGAAATCCCATCCTGAGCTGGGATTCCTGTGCTAGAACTCAGACTAGATACTAAGCCTGGATCCCTGAGACAGATCCCGGTATATCCTGAGTCTAGTTCCCCGAACTGGGGCTCGGAATAGGTCTTTGGATCTACTCCCAAGTCAGATCTCTGATAAAGTTCTTAGATCAGCAACTCAGTTCTTTTTTTTAATGTTTGTATTATTTTCAGAGAGAGAAGGAAGGGAGTGATAGAAACAGCAATGAGAATCACTCATCGGCTGCCTCTTGCACATCCCCTACTGGGGATCTAGCTGGCAACCCAGGCGTGTGCCCTGACCTGGAATCCAACCACGACCTCTTAGTTCCTGGGTGGACACCCAACCACTGAGCCCCACTGGCTGGGCGAGCAATTCAGCTCTTATCTCTGGACCCAGACTCTGAGCCAGTGTTCCAGACTGGATCCTCGATCCAGAAGGAGATCTAGTTTGTAGGGTGGAACTCTCCAAGGAAACCCCACTGGGTTCTGAGAGCCACTTCTGGGAACCTGGCACCTGGCGGGATCCCACTCAGTGAACCGCTGGGAGCTGCAGCCCAGGCGAGGCTGGGGTCTGTGACATCGCCCTCCTCACAGTTTGCAGATACGGACAACATCCTAACCAACAACCAGACGCTGCGGCTTCTCATTGAGCAGGGGCTGCCCGTGGTGGCCCCAATGCTGGACTCGCAGACCTACTACTCCAATTTCTGGTGCGGGATTACTCCGCAGGTGAGGCTGGAGACTGGACCTCGGGCAGCGGGGGTTCTGGGAGGAGGGACCCTCAGAGTAGAGGGCCTGAAGGCCTTGGGGTCTGCGCGCCTGGCCGGGAGCAGTGATCTTGGGATGGAGCGTCCCTCTCACTGCCCAGAGCACCCCTTCCCAGGGCTACTACCGCCGCACAGCTGAGTACTTCCCCACAAAGAACCGCCAGCGCCGGGGCTGCTTCCGGGTCCCCATGGTCCACTCCACCTTCCTGGTATCCCTGCGGGCGGAGGGGGCAGCCCAGCTGGCCTTCTACCCCCCTCACCCCAACTACACCTGGCCCTTTGACGACATCATTGTCTTCGCCTACTCCTGCCAGGCTGCCGGTGAGGACAGCTCTCCTTGATCCTTCCTCGGAAGCCTCTACGCCTTCGCACATGCTGTTCCCTCTGCTTTGCATGCCCTTCCCACTCCGCAGTTCTGAGAGGGAAGCGTTGTCACGGGCCTTCGTGTGCAGGTGTTGGCTGCCTCTGTGGTGCAGAAACACAGGAAGAAAAAGAGTCATGTGTAAAAAGTGAGACAACTGTATGGAGAAGCAGTGAGAGGCAGCTAATATCCTTTGTCATTGCTGCCACTGCTTTATGAGCCACGATTCCCTGGCCAGCAGTTTAAGGTTTAGTGAACAGTGGTTTTGTTTGTTTGTTTGTTTGTTTTTATATATTTTTATTGACTTCAGAGAGGAAGGGAGAGGGAGAAAGAGAAACATCAACAATAGAGAGAATCATTGATCGGCTCTCTTCTGCTCGCCCCACACTGGGGATCGAGCCCACAACCCAGGAATGTGCCCTTAACTAGGAACCGAACCATGACCACCTGGTTCATAGGTCAGTGCTCAACCACTGAGCCACGGGATACCGCGCACCTGCCCCTGAGGAGTTCACAGTCTGCAGAGGATAAAGAGTAAATAGTAATTGCAATAAAGCTGACAAATCTTGAAGAAATGAAAAGGCTGCTGGTGGAGGACAGCTTGAAGGGAGGGAGCAAGAGAGGGTGTGGGTTTAAGTGCAGGGACCTGGGTGGAAGGTGATGGATGGTGCCGGATCGGGGCTGGATCTGGCAGAGGCAGAGTTAGGGCATGAAGCCGTGGCTCCCCCACGGGGTCTCCCATGGCTACATCACAGGCTATAGGCAGGGAGTTGGCCTGTGCCTGCCCCCGAGGGTACAGACTCTGTCTGTCTTGCTCACACCATTGCCCTGGCAACCAGTAGGTGGTCCAGAAACATCATTTAAATGAATAAACCACCTGAACAGAAACCTCCCTCAGATTTTTTATTTATTTTTATTTTTTGAGCCAAGCCCTTTCCAATCCCACAGGTGGGGACACTGAGTCCCAGAGAGGACTCCCACTGGGACCCTGGTTGGACTGGGTTCCGAGAGCCCTGCCCCTGGCACTCACCCAGCCTCTCTCTGCAGGCGTCTTGGTCCATGTGTGCAACCAGCACCGCTATGGGTACATGAACGTACCTGTGAAATCCCACCAGGAGCTGGAGGACGAGAGGGTCAACTTCGTCCACCTGATCCTGGAAGCGCTCGGTGAGGGCTGGGAGCCAGGGGCCAGCCTGCTGCCGCCACTCCCTGTCTCCCCTAGGCCCCTTCTCCTAGGCCCCAGACCTGACTGGGCATCGGGCTCGGGGTCCCAGCCTCACCCCTAACTTATTTCCTGACTCTGGGCAAGTCCCGTTCTCCACTGGGCCTCAGTCTTCCCATCTGTACAATGGAGGCAGGTGGGTTCTGTGATCTCTGAGGGCCCTTTCGGCTGGGCATTCTGCCGAAGGCGCAGGAATGGAGTGGGTGGGGGAGGGGCTAAGGCTCCAGGGTCACTGCCAAAGGGTCTCATGATTGGGGTGCTTTCCTCTGCAGTGGACGGGCCCCCTATGCGGGCCTCGGCTCATGTGTCCCAGCCCCCAAAGAGGCCCACCAAGATGGGATTTGATGAGGTAAGTTCCCTCAGCCTGCAGGACTGGGGTCAGGAGGTGGTTGGGCCCCTCCCCTGGGTGGGCCCTTCCCCTGCCCTGCACCCACTCCCTGCTCCCCCCTCCCCTGCCTCCTCCAGGTCTTTGTCATCAGCCTGGCCCGCAGGCCCGACAGGCGCGAGCGCATGCTGAGCTCGCTCTGGGAAATGGAGATCTCTGGGCGGGTGCTGGATGCTGTGGATGGCAGGTAAGGCTCCTGGGTGGGGCCCTGGGCAGCTGGGGGCAGTGTGGGCCACTGGAGCTCCCTGGATGTGGGAAAAGCAGATGAATGAGTTGAGTGAGTTTCCTGTCCCTGGTGTTTAAACAGGGCCTGCCTCAGGGGGTCCCCGGGCAGACAGAACCAGGAGGGGGAGTTCAGTGGTTAAGGCTCAGGGGCCCTTGGGCTTGGCCCAGTCACCCATCTCTCAGCCCTGGTGTGTAAATGGGGAGCATGGCGCCTTTCTCTCAGGGGCTCGCAAGGGCTTGGGGCCTGACACCTTAAATAGTATCTTCACGGCTGTTCCCAACCTGGACTTGGGCATGTGGGGTGCGAGCAGGCCCCCACACCCCAGGGGACCTGGGGTCACTCAGCCCCACATGCCCGCTGCTACTTGTGCATGCAACCCAGCCCTTCTGATCACAGGATGTCCCTCCTGTGCTTGGGCCTCTGCCATGTTCCCCTACATTCCCCCTGGGGTGCACCCCCTCACGCCACCTCCCATGCTGCCACCCCTCCCCTGGAGGTCACTCATCCAATCACTGATGGCTTCTGGCCACATGAAGCAGGAACCAGGCTGAGACCTCCTTGAAGCCAGACTCCAGTGTGACTGACCCAGCATGCACCAGGCGCCCCCGGACGCGTCCCTGGCGGGCACCCCTCATCCCATTACACCTGTCTTCCTCAGGACGCTCAACAGCAGTGTCATGAGGCACCTCGGTGTGGACCTGCTCCCTGGCTACCAGGACCCCTACTCCGGCCGCACACTGACCAAGGGTGAGGTGGGCTGCTTCCTGAGTCACTTCGCCATCTGGGAGGAGGTGAGGACCCCCCCTCGGCCCCCCTCAGGGACAGCAGGGCCTCCCATTCCCTGCTCTCTGCCCAGCCCTGGAGTGAATGGTGGGTGACTGAGTACATTAGCAGAGACGCCCAGCAGCTTTCCACCTGTGTCCAACCCTACCCTGTAGTCATTCTACAGTCTCTGTTGAGCACCTACTGTGCGCCAGGAGCTATCCTCTCTGAGGATACGGGGAGTATGCAGCCCTGGCCCTCCTGGGGCCCAGGGAGCAGAGGGGGCCCTGAAATCGAGGAAAAACCCACAGGCCTCTGAAGGGAGGTACACGGGCTGCCCTAGTGTGCGGACTGGCCTGGGCTTCTGGCTCAGGATGGGGCCTGCATGCACCTCGCCACTGACAGGCGAAGGGAAGAGCCTCCTTAGCAAAAAGCACACACAGTGGGAGCAAAAGCCCAGGGGCAGGAAGGAGTTGGTTGTGTTGGGGGTGGGGGGGGGAGAAGAAGGGCCTCAATCCACAGCCAGGGGTGTGAGTGACACACTGAGGCCCAAGGGGCGCCCCCTCCCAGACTCACTCTTGTTTTCGTTCTTCGCTGTGGCCAAAATGTATGCGTGGGAGCTTCTATTGCGTCGTTTTCCTCGGTCTCTGAAGGGATCGGCACCTGATGTACATTTCACCGTTTGCTGAGCTGGTTCCCTGTGCTTTTCACATTTCCAAACGTTTCGGAAAGTGCTTTTTCTTAGAGGTGCCGGGGGCAAGAGCCTTCCCCGCCCCCGCCCAGCCCAGCCTCCTTCAGGGGAGAAAGCTCAGGAGGCCCGAGTGAGCACCTGGGCCCTGCGGTCCAGCAGGTGCAGGTGCAGATCCTGGCTCTGCCACTGCGGTATGTGTGTCCTTGGACGCGAGGCTTCACCTCCCTGTCCCTGTCTTCTTGCCGCAGTCCAGGACCATCGTGTGCGCTGCCACCGAGGGTCCCTGGAGATGGGCAGTGGCGTGTGGCCCCTGGGATATGGCAGCGCTCAGGGAATGCAGCACGGGTTCTGGTCGCCATCATGAGCTACTTGGAGCGCTAGGAGGGGTGTGGGGATCTTGCAAGCCAGGGGGAGGCTGGGATTTCAGTCCCCTGGCAGTGGGAGCCCCAGCAGGCTCTGGAGCAGCGGAGTGAGTGGCCAGGACTGAGCAGCTGGCATGTAAATGAGGCCAGGGAGAGGGTCAGTGTTAGCCAGGTGGAAGCGGACAGCCTGAATCTAAAGAGCACCCCCTAACCCTCCCCCACCTCTTACCACAGGTGGTTGCCAGGGGCCTGGCCCGGGTCGTGGTGTTCGAGGATGACGTGCGCTTTAAGAGCAACTTCAAGGGGCGTTTGGAGAGGCTGATGGTGGAGGTGGAGGCAGAGAAACTTCCCTGGGACCTGATGTAGGCAGTCGGCACCCCAGGGCATGGGAGAGGGGTGGGCCTTGGTGGGGAGGGATAAAGGGGGGTGCCTCCTGCTTAGGGGCCTTCCTTCCCGGAGGACAGGGTGGGTCCTATGACACACCAGATCCTACAATGACTCCTGGGACCCTAATGTCGCCTGCAGCTACCTCGGCCGGAAGCAGGTGAACCCTGAGGAGGAGGTGGCCGTGGAGGGGCTGCCGCACCTGGTGGTGGCCGGGTACTCCTACTGGACGCTGGCATATGTCCTGAGCCTGGCCGGCGCCCGCAAGCTGCTGGCCTCCCAGCCGCTGCGCCGGATGCTGCCCGTGGACGAGTTCTTGCCCATCATGTTTGATCAGCACCCCAAGTGAGTCTCAGGTGGGGGCAGGGCAGGCCCACCTCAGCAAGGTGTACACCCCCTGGCTGGGCAGGTGGGGAGACTGAGGCTGGCAAGGCTGAGGCACCAAGGAGTAGCAGAGGAGTGGACTAACCGAGGTGCGGACTCTCTGCTGGCCATGTGGCTGTTAGTGAAGTGACTTCCCAGTTCTGGGTCTCAGTTTCCTCATCCAGAAAACGGTGCTCAGGGAAGCCATGCCTCTCATGTTTGCTGTGGGGTCTAGCTGGGGCGGGTAGTGGGGTGCATGAGGCCTGCATGCAGGGGCTCACCTCAGCCCCCTGCGCCGTCTCCCCCACACAGTGAGCAGTACAAGGCACACTTCTGGCCGCGGGACCTGCAGGCCTTCTCCGCCCGGCCCCTGCTTGTGGAGCCCACTCACTACGCGGGGGATGCAGAGTGGCTCAGTGACACGGAGACGTCCTCTCTCTGGGATGACGACAGCGGCCACCTCATCAGCTGGAGCGGCTCGCAGAAGACCCTCCGCAGCCCCCGCCTGGACCTGGCTGGCAGCAGTGGGCACAGCCTCCATCCCCACCCCAGGGATGAGCTCTAGGTGAGGGCCGGGCCTGGAGTGTCCTCTCCCCTTCCATGGCCAGCTCTGGGTCTGCGTTCCCCCTTCTCAGCCTGTCTCCTCGCTCGCTCTGTCTGTGTGTCTGTCTCTGGCTCTCTTTGCTTCCTGTATCTTGGTGCCTCTCTCTGCTCACCTCTGATTGTCTGTGTGTCTGACTCTATCTGTCTGATTCTGTCTGCCTCTCACTGTCTGACTCCAGTTCCATTTCTCTCCTCTTGCCTCCCGCCAGGTCTTGGTGGTAACTCCGGGGGGGGGGGGGGGGCAGGGTGCCCAGGAGAGCTGTCCAGGGAGCAGAGTTGGAGATTGCTGGCAGGAGCCACCACCAGGAACCACAGACCCAACAGAAACCAGCAGCCATGGCCACTCTGCCCTCTGGCCCCATCTGACATCAGACACGCTCCCCTTGCCCGAGGTCACAGCATGGAAGGGCAGGGTTCGCAGGCCCTCTTACCCTGCCTGCCTGCCTGCCTCACAGCCTGGGGTGGAGGGAAGCAGGGAGGCTCAAGCTGGACAGACCCAGGAGCCCTGCCCTCCCTGAGGACCCCTCCACCCCTTCTACCTCCACCTCAGCTGCCCCCACCCCCCAGCTCAAAGCCTGGGTCCCTAGCCAAGGTGGTGGGAGGAGGACCCAGCAACCAGTAGGCCCTCAATAAAACTCAGCTGGTGTTTGCACTTTGTATTGTTTAACTCATGGCTGAGCCTCTTTGCTCGTCAGGAGGTCTAAAATCTATGGGCGAGCAGTTGGAGGGACAGAGAGGGGAGTGCAGTGGCGGCGGAGTCAGGCCCCCTGGCTTCTTGGTCTACTGGCCGGTAAAGTGGAGGTGGGAAGAGAAGCAGCCCAGCCCACAGTGAGTGCTCACCCACTGGGACTGTCAAGGGCATCACAGGCCTCACCTTGCAGGTCAAGGTGGGCCTAGGCCAGACCCAGGGCTGTTGACGCCTCCGCCTTTGGATCTTCACTTGTGTGGCGGGGACCCTCTGGTGGAAGTGGCTGGGGAGATCAGGGCTCAGTGTGGCCGCCAGAGGGCGCTAGGTGGCCGAGCCTGGACCTCGTGGGCCAGGGCGCCCTCTGCTGGTAGGGGAGGGGAAGAGAGCCTGGAGCATTTGAAATCTCCCTGTGCTGTGGCAGAGCAGCAGCAGCTGCTGTGTTGTGCTCTTCTGCTTGGGAACTGCAGGCCTTCTCCCGCCAAGTCAGGCATCTAGGCCTGGCAACTGTCTCCAGGGCCTGCACTCAGGCAGCTGGAGGGGGTGCGGAGGTGGCTGCCTCGGTCTCCACCAGCTCAGGACCGTGGCGCAGGCAGCTCTGAGTTTCTTCAGAGGAGCCCCTCTCCCATGGCAGCCCCTTGCCTTGGTCTTGTAAGCACCTGGGTCCTGGCAGAGTCAGACAGCACCCCCAGAGCTGGGCTGTCCTTCGTTTTGTCCTGGTGATGAGGCCCAGCTGGTCCAGTTTTGGGTCCAGGACATGGCATGGCTGTGGGAAGAACTTTGGGCGAGAGCTGTGGGATTGATGGTTGGTTTGTTCTAAGAGTGAAAGCCATTGATTCTGGATGGCTATGACCTTGAGCTAGTCACTTCTCTCCATGCTTCCTTTAAACACACACACACACACACACACACTGAGTGGCCAGATTATTATGACCACCTGACATTTATAGGCAAATTAGCTATAATTTCACGCTGAAGTTGCTAGAGGGCCAGACCATTATAAACAGGGAAGCAGGTTGTTTACCATGACAGTAGAAGTGATTTTTTTCTGAAGATGTGGGTAAACAACTCGATTTAACAGCCTTTGAACGTGAGATATATTTGAACGTGAGAGGCCAGGTTATTATGACCACCCCATCAGTACTTCGTTGGGCCACCTTTTGCCTTCAATACTTCGACGATTCTTCTTGGCACTGACTCCACGAGATGTTGAAAGGTGATGCGAGGAATCTGACACCTTGCCTGATGAATAGCACTGTCCAGTTCTGTGAGATTTGATGGTTGTGGAGCTAGCTGCCTGGTGGCTCTTTTAACTTTGTCCCACAAATGCTCAAGTGGATTGAGATCTGGTGATTGTGGGGGCCACCTAAGCAAGGTAAAGTCTCCCTCATGTTCTTGAAAGCACTCCTGCACAATACGAGCACCGTGGCATGGCGCATTGTCTTGTTGGAAGAAGCCATCTCCATTGGGATATGCCATCAACAGGATAGGATGAACCTGATCAGCAACGATACTTAGGTATGTTGTGCTATTCAGACGTTGTTCCACACGAATTAAAGGGCCTAAATCATGCCAGGAAAACATGCCCCAAACCATAACACTGTCCCACCAGCCTGAAGGGTTGTATTCGTGCATGTGGGGTGCATGCTTTCATGCTGTTTCTGCCAAATTCTCCCTCTGCCATCTGCATGATGCAACTGGAAATGTGATTCATCGGATCACATGACTTTTTTTCCAGTGCTCCACTGTCCAATCCTTGTGTTCCTGTGTGAATTGGAGACGTTTTATATTGGTAACTGCAGACAGCAAAAGTGTTTGAACAGGCCTTTGGCTTCCATATCCCATGTAATGCAATGTACAGCTAATTTGCCTACACACGTCAGGTGGTCATAATAATCTGGCCACTCACATTCAAATATATTCCATGTTCAAAGGCTGTTAAATCGCGTTGTTTACCCATATCTTCAGAAAAAAATCACTTCTACTGTCGTGGTAAACAACCTGCTTCCCTATTTATAACTAGAGGCCCGGTGCACAAAAATTTGTGCAGTCGGGGGGGGGGGTTCCTTAGCCCGGCCTGTGCCCTCTCATAGTCTGGGACCCCTCAGGGGATGTCCACCTGCTGGCTTGCCTGGGCAGCCTGGGTGAGGGGCAGAGGGCCGTTTCTGGCTGCCCACAGCCCCTTCATGGATTGGGTCCCTACTGAAGTGCCTGGCTGGAAGCAGGTATCTGGGGTTTATCTTCTATAATTGAAACTTTGTAGCCTTGAGTAGAGCTCAGGGCCTGCAGGGCCCTGGCTTCCTCCATTGCCCGGAGCAACTCCAGCTCTGTGGCTGCTGCCATCTTAGTTAATTTGCATATTTGCTCCTGATTGGTTGGTGGGTGTGGCTTGTGGGTGTAATGGAGTGACACCTAATTTACATGTTACTCTTTTATTAGATTAGATGGTTTGGCCCTCTAGCAACTTCAGCACAAAATTATAGCTAATTTGCCTACAAACATCAGGTGGTCATAATCTGGCCACTCAGTATGTATATATTATTGATTTCAGAGAGGAAAGGAGAGGGAGAGAGAGATAGAAACATCAATGCTGAGAGAGAACCATTGATTGGCTGACTCCTGCACAGCCCGCACAGGGGATCAAGCCCATAATTCAGGCATATGCCCCAACTGGGAATCAAACCAGGACCTCCTGAGCCACACCAGCCAGGCTCCCCTTCATTCTTTAAAATAAACATTTATTGAGCACCTCCCATGGGCCAGGTGTAGGCAGTAGAGATACAGCAGTAAATAAAACCGACAAATGTCAGCTCCACAAGGTTGGGAACTGACAGTCTAGTGAAGGAAGCAGATAAAACAAGTAAATATTAGAAGGTAAGGTCTATAGAAAAAACAAGGCAGATATCAAGATGATTGGAGAAGTTAACATCTGAGCAAAGACTTGAAGGAGGTGAGGGGCCAAGTGATGGGGAAATCTGAAGGAAGACCATTCCAGGCCGAAGGAGCAGCATGTGCAAAGGTCCTGAGGCAGGAGGGGCAGGGCTGGCAGGTTTGAAAGACAGCAAGGCGGCCAGTGTGGCTGGAGCAGAGGGAGCAAGGAGGAGCCAAGGGCTGGAGATGATGGATCTCCAGCTGTGGAGGCCTCTTCAGCTTTTACTCTGAGATAAGGACCCTCCAGAGAGTTTCAGACAGGAAAATGACATATTGTAACACATCACCTTGGCTACTGTACTGAGAATGAACTGTAGGGCAGTGTAGGGCAGAAATAGGGACACCGGGTAGGCACACATTCAAGTAATCTGGCGAGACACAATGATGGTGCCTCACACCACACCGTTGCCAGGGTGCGGGTGGGGAGGCGATGAAAAAGTAAAGCCCACAGAATTCCAAGAGAAGACACTGCCCCAGGAGCCGCCCTAGCCCAGGCCAACCCCACTGCGTTCTTCAACATTGCCACTCCCTTGGGCCTCATCTCCTTCAAGCTCTTTGCAGACAAAGTTCCAAAGACAGCAGAAAGCTCTCCTGCTCTGAGCACCGGGGAGAAACACTCTGGCTCTGAAGATTCCTGCTTCCACAGAGTTATTCTGGGATTTGTGCGCCAGGGCGGTGACTTCACACAACATCATGGCACAGGTGGCAAGTCCATCACGGGGAGGAACCATGAGAACCTCACCCGCGAGTACGTGTGTCCTGGCATCTTCTCCACGGCAAGGGTCGGACCAACACAGACGGCTGGTTTTTCATCGGCGCTGCCAAGCCTGAGTGCGTGCACGGCAAGCACCTGACCTTTGGCGAGGTGAGAAAGGGCACGAGGGCCGTGGGAGCTTGGGGCCCCCTGGGTCCTGGAATGACAAGGCCAGGTCCCCGCTGCTGACTGTGGACAGTGCCAACGTGGCCTCCTGTTTCATCTGAACCAGGGGCCACCCCTTCCTCAGCTCAGGAGGCACCCCACGCCCGCTGCTCGCGACACCTGCCTCCTGTGTGCGCTCGCTGCAGTTGTGGGGGTTCCATGTTGTCCTTGTCCCCTTCTGAGTCCTGCAGGGTGAAGAGTTACGTTTGTGATGATGAAATGAAAACTGAACAGCAGCATCGACAAAAGGGAGGGAGAAAGAGGAGTCGAGGGTGATGCCAACAGTTTTGGCAGAATTCCTGGAAGAATGGAAGTGACATGGACTGCGATGGAGAAAACTATGGTGGGATTGGTTTGGGGCCAGGTCAGGGGGTCACGGTTAGACATGCTAAATTTGAGAGCCAGGTACAGATGACAAGTGGGGGTTGGATATCTGAGCCTGGAGTTGAGGGTCCAAGTCTGGCATACACTCCAGCACCGCTGACCAGGGGAGCTTGTTAAAATGCAGATTCCTGTTCCCCTCCCCCTTCGCCCTCCCTGCCGGCACGTTCTGATCAGTAGCTTCTGGGTTAGGTCTGACTAGTTTTGTTTGTTTGTTTTTAAAGATCATCCCCTCTCCCCCCTGCCCATTTATTTGAGAGTGGGAGGGAGGGAAGAGGGGGGAGAGAAATAGAGAAACATAGATGAGAGAGAGACACAGCGATTGGTTGCCTCCCACATGAGCCCCGACCAGGGCCAGGGATTGAACCTGCCACCCACATACGTGCTCTTGACTGGGAATGAAACCCTTCCGTCCACGGGCTGGTGCTCTAACCACTGACCCACACTGGCCAGGGCACCTGACTGGTTTTGAACTGACCACTCCAGGTCGTTCGGAGGAGCTGGCAGATTTGGGAACCACTGCTCAGTCTACATGCAGCTCAGCTTTGTGTAATAATGTCTTCAATGATACTTGACAATATAAACAGCCATGTCACCGCCACTATAATGCAGACACGGAATCTGTATAAGATGCAGCTTCCCCCAGCTCCCCTGTGCCCTTCTGCAGTCAGCTCTCTCCTCCGCTCCAGCCCCTGGAGACGGCTCACCTGTTTTCCGTCCCTATGGTATTGCTTTTCCAAACTGTGGTATGGATGGAATCATACAGTAGGTGGCTTTTGGTGCTGTCTTCCTTTTTATCTAGAATCATATTTTATGTGGATGTTTTATTATTATTTACTTAATCCTCACCTGAGGATGTTTTTCCATTGACTTTCAGGGAGAGTGGCAAAGGGAAAGACAGAGATATCGATGTGAGAGAAACACATCGATTGGTTGCCTCCTGCGTGCACCCTGACCACGGCCTGGGCTAGGGAGGAGCCTGCAACCGAGGTACCAGGTACATGCTCTTGACCAGAATCGAACCCAGGACCTTTCGGTCCACAGGCTGATGCTCTATCCACTGAGCCAAACCAACTAGGGCTTATGTGGAAGTTTTATATAAAACTGAGCTTTAATGTCTTCCCTAATACTTATACTATAGCTTCTCGTCTTCCTGAGTCAGAACAGAGAGCGAGGGTTCTGGAAACCGATGGCCTTCCAGCGCCACTGCAGTGCCAGTTAACCGTCTGTGCCACTCGGCCCAGGCCCTGTCCTCTCTGTAAAACGAAGGGGCACAAAATTTGCCCTCCAAGGTCAAGATGCCCCCGATGGTCAGGGAAGTGGTTCTCAAACTGGAGAACTTATTACAACACAGATTGCTGGGCCCCACCCCCAGAGTTGGACTCAGTGTATGTGTGTGTGTGGCAGGGGGGAGCGGGGAAGGGGGGCCAGGAGAGGTGTCCAAGAATTTACATTTCTAACAAGTTCCGTGGTCTTGCTGCTGGTGATGGTGCAAGGACCACAGCTGAGAAAAACCTACTGTGGGTAATTAGAGAACCAGGACTCTCAGCGGAGCCCAGCATCCTCTCAACCTCAGAGGCTGGGCCAGGGCATGGCGAGTCAGAGCACCAGAGGAGCCAAACTCAGTGGGGCCCGTGGGAATGTTCCCTTCCAGCTGCACCCGGGACCTGAGATCTCTCAAGTCACTGGGAGATAAAGACAGACAACCCAGGAGCGGATCCCTTCTCTCAGGGCGGGGCTTGGAAGTTGCATCAGGTCCCTGGAGGAGGTGCTCCTGGATGGAAAGAACTGGTAATCAGACCCTTGGGCAAATGGAAAGGCTGGAGTGGGAGCCGGAGGGCGCAGGGGCTGTGAGCTGCACAAGGGCTGGGCTCAGAGCTGGAGGTGCAGCTCCTCCTACTTCTCATTCACTGTTGAAGTTTAAAAAAGCAAAACGAGGCCTGGCTGGTGTGGCTCAGTGGCTGAGCACCATCCTATGAACCAGGAGGTCAGGGCACATGCCCAGGTTTTGGACTCGGTCCCCAGTGGGGGGCATGCGGGATGCAGCTGGTCAGTGATTCTCTCTCATCATTGATGTTTCTCTCTCTCTTCCTCTCTGAAATCAATAAAAAATATTTATTTTAAGAATAATTAAAAATAAATAAACAGAATGAGAAAAAGAAAATTGCCAGTGTTAGCATTTTGAGATAGTAGTGTCTTTTGGTTTAAAAAAATGTTAGTCTCTTTATTTCTCCTCCTGCATGCCCCCTCCTGGGGGTGGAGCCAGAAGCCCCCAGCATGTGCCCTGGGAATGGAACCAGCACCTCCATGGGTCAGTGCTCAACCACGAACAACGCTGACCAGGCTGTTTTGTTCCACATCATTAAGCTGAACATCTGCACGGTGCTATGCGCTGAATTGTGCCCCACAATTGAGATGTTGAAAGTCCTAACCCCCAGAACATCAGAATGTGACCTTATTTGGAAACAGGGTCATTATACATGAAAGTAGATAAGATGAAGTCATACTGGAATATCATGGGTCCCTAATCCAGTATAACCGCTGTCCTTGTAAAAAGGGGAAATTTGGCACTGGCCAGGTAGCTTAGTTGGTTAGAGCATTTTCCTGATACATCAAGGTAGTGGGTGCCATCTCTGGTCAGGATACATACAAGAATCAACTAATGATTCTATAAATAAGTGGAATAATAAATTGATGTTTCTCTCTCTCTCTCTCAAAATCTAATCTAATAAAAGAGTAATATTCAAATTGACCGTTTCTATGGGATGCCTAAGCCACGCCCACCAGCCAATCAGAGCAGCTGTATGCAAATTAATCCAGCCAAGATGGAGGCCAGCAGTCACGGAGCTGAAGTAAACAGGCCACTTTCGTTGCACCAGGAGTAAACTGTCTCTGCCTAGGCTGGCTGGGCCTCTCTGTGCTCCAGGCAACATAGTTGCAACATTGTTGCAATTATAGAAGCCTCCCGGCTGAAGCAAACAGCAGGCCTGGGCCCGACTACTAAGGCAACATTCTTTCAATTATAGAAGCCACGAGTTGAAGCAGACAGGAGGCTTCATTACCTGCCTAGGCCTTGGCTTAAAGGAACAGTGTATCAATTATAGAAGATAAATAAACCCCAGAAACCTGCTTCCAGCCAGTCTTGCTGGGACATTGGGTTAATGGGAGCTGTGGGCAGCCTGAAAGCCTGAAAACGCCCCTCAGCCCATCACCTATGCTGGCCACACCCCAATGGGGTGAGGGACCCCACTGGGGGGCTTGGCCAGCCTGCAAACAGCCATCAGCCCTTCACCCAGGTGGACCAGGCACGCCAGCAGGTGGACATCCCCAGAGGGGTCCCAGACTGCGAGAGGGCACAGACCGGGCTGAGGGACCTCCCGAGTGCACAAAATTTTGTGCACTGGGCCCCTAGTCAATAAATAAAAAAGAAAAAGGAGATTTGCACTCAGACATGCACACATGGACAATACAATGTGTAAACTGAAAGTTCTGCTGCCACAAAGCTACTAGAAGGCAGGAGAAAGGCCTGGAACAGGTCCTTCCCCAGCGCCCACAGAGGGAGCATAGGCCTGCTGGCACCTTGATCTCAGACTTTTAGCTTCCAGACTTGGAAGACAGTACATTTCTGTTGTTTAAGTCACTCAGTTTGTGGTACAGTACTTGGTTATGGCAGCCCTAGCAAACTGAAATACATAACCTCTTTTAAATATATGGTTTACAGTAAAAACATTTTTTTTAGGTACCAAAATATAATATATAAGAATAACATAAGAAATACTCACATATTCTCTACCAAAATTTGCAGTCTTTTTCTCCATGAATTTATATTTGCATGTCCTCCTGCCCCCAAGCTCCTACACAGGCTTACTGACCACCCCATTCTGCAACCTGTTTTCCAACCAATATGTCATGATTACTCCCCGGCCAGCATGGCTCAGTGGTTGCGCATCGACCCATGAACTAAGAGGTAACAGTTCAATTCCTGGTCAGGCACATGCCTGGGTTGTGAGCTCAATCCCCAGTGGGGAGTGTGCAGGAGGCAGATCAATGATTCTCATCATTGATGTTCCTATCTCTCTCTCCCTCTCCCTTCTTCTCCCTGAAAGCCATAAAAATATATTTAAAAAAAGAAAGGAGCCACTGCTGGCCAGGCTTAAAGCAGTTTGCATTCAGAATCCACGGTCTAGCAATCCAGAATACTAGCAGAATAACTCAAGTACGTACAATTCTCAACCACCACAAAAGGGGCCGAAACCCAGACCACATCTGTGCTTTTAAAATTCCTCTTTCCTTTCCCATCCCACACCCTTTTCACACTACAGGTGACCCTGTGCTCTATCCCAACGCCTCCTTGTTCCTGGTCTTTCTCTTCTCCTTTCTCTCCTCCTCCTCCTTCCTACCCAGCTCGTGTGTGTGTGTGTGTGTGTGTGTGTGTGTGTGTGTGTGTGTGTGTGTGTGTTTCTCAATCCTTCCTGTCTCAGATTCTCTGTGACAAAAGCCCCAAAGAACTGAATTTGCATGGTAGGACCCTTCTCAGATGGTGGGAGGGGGAAAACCGCATAGGCAAATCCTTCCGTGGGTGGGCAGGGAAGAGCTTTAGTCGTATTATCTGGTCCCATTCTAGTGGTCACCTGTGGGCCCCTTGCAGCCTGGTGGGCTGTGTTGGGCTAGTGTTCATCGCAATGGGTTTAGCACATAGTAGGGACTTATTGCTTCAATGAAGGTGGGCGCATTGACAAACAAGTCTACCTTGGGGATAACAAGAGACATTTGACAAAGGTGTTTGACCTAGGCCTGGAAGCAGGAAGTTTATCTTGGACAGCAAGGACATCTCTTCCTCTGAAGAGGGGGGGAGGGGGCTTAAGAGTAAGTGGGGAAGACCAAGATGGGGGAGCGAGGGAGAAGGGGGAGGGTATCTCACCTGATGGCTTTATTTTTCTCTCTGGGAAAGAAGAGTTGGAGTATGGGATAGGGAAGAGGCAAAGGTTTGGAAAAGCCACCGTGGGGAAGGGGAAGGGGAAGGGTTTGGTTTGTGGGTTTGATCTTTGCAGAGCCTCAGGTGGGGTTGGGTTACAGGGATTGGGGACCCACCATGTATTCACCAGGGAGAAAAGGAACCGGTCAAAGGAGCTGGAACGCTCCCTAACGCTGAAAAATGACTGTGAGCGCAAGGCCAAAAAGCGGGTCTGTTTGGAGAGGGGGAGCTGGAATTTAAAATTCCGGGTAGGTAAGTTGTGTGACCCTGAAGTTGCCTGGCTGAGGTGCGGGGAAGGCCTTGGAGATGAGCACGTCCAGGAGCTGGAAGCCAGGCTGGCCCTGAGGATTGTCAAGTCTCCCAGAATCCAGGGCGGAACCGTGAGCCACGTGACAGCCCCTCATGATTGGCTGACTGTGAAACCTGGTTGAGAAGATGGCGGCTCAGCGAAAACCTCATCACAGGTCTGTACACACAGTGGCATTCCGTGTACAGGACAGCCGTGAGGAGCAAGGGGGACTCGGACCCTCCCTCCTGTCGGCACAAAGACGGCGGCGATGCGGGGAGGGAGAGTGGGTGGTGTGCAGAGGCCGGCTCCACCTCCGTCCCAGGAGCAGGGCGCCGCTCACGCCACTAACTTGTTCTGTGCCCGGTTTCCTATAACGTATCAAATGGAGCAGGTTAGAGTCCCGGCGCCCCTCTGAGTTCCGGGACTCGAGGAAGACCGCCAGCCGGGTCAAAAAGGCGGCGGAGGGGGGACCGCCGGGCCAGAATCCTGGGGTCAGCCCCGCAGGGCCCGCTGGTGGCGTCGCGCGTCTCCATGGCGACGGGCAGCGTGGCCCGGAAGCAGGCGGCGCTTAAGACGGGCGGGGCGTCTCTGTGACGCCAGGGTCTGGGCCTAAATGGCGAAACCCGAGAGGCTCACCGGGGGGTTTGAACTGGCCAATGGGCGAGCTCCCGACCGGGTGTCGGAAAAGGAGGCGGAAGCGGGGAGGAGCCGCCGTTGCAGCTGGACTACATCCGCCGCGGCGTCTCCATGGCACGACCCTGGCCACCGACTTCAACGACTTCATAAGGAGGCGTTTCTGGGCGCAGCCGTGTCGCTCCTGGTGAGAGGCCGCCGGCAGGTGGGACCCAGAGCGCTCAGGGGCGTCCCGCGGCCGCCGCCGGGGCCGGTCCCCGCGGGCCGGATGGTCCCGGCCGGGGTCCCCGCGTCCCGCCGCCCCCCGCCCCGCGTCGCCCCAGCCTGCAGCCCGCTGGCGCGCTGCTCCCGCTCCCGTCAGAACCTGCCCCCGCCCCGCCCCCCGGCGCGGGCCTTCTCCTCCCGCTAACTGGCCGGCCGGCCGCCCCCTCCTCACCTGGCGACCGGCGGGGCTCGGCTCGCTGCTCCGCTGCCCTCCGGCAGGGCGACGGCGTCTCTCTATGGGCAGAAACGGGTCCCCTTCTGCCCGCTGGTGGGTGGCCATCCCTCCGCGGACGGAGACCGGCCCCCCCGCCCCCTCGCCTGCCGATGGGCGTCGCCGGGTTCGCCCTTCGCTCCCGGGGGCCTCGCAGGGCGGTTATCGCCCCATCTTGGGCCGCAGCGCTGTCCCCCCAAGGGCTCCCCGCTTGGGGTCCCGCTCCGCCTCCCTGCACAGCCCGGCGTCTGACCCGCTGTCACTCGGACCCGAGGTCCCGGCGCCGCTGCTGCGACCGGGGGCGTTTGGGCTCCGGCGTCGGCGGGGCCCACTCGCGGCCCGGCGCCCTGCCCCGTCGCTCCGTTCCTCCCTCCTTCCGACGCTATTGGCCCCCCCGGCCGCGATTCGCCGGGCACGCCCCTTCTCCTAGGAGACTGTTGCCCCGGCCCCGCCACGAATACCCCCGCACCCAGCTCCCGGCGCTGGTTGCGGCCCTTCCGGGCCCACTTGGGGCCTCGCGGTTCTCCCCCGTCAGCACCCCAGGTGTCCTTCCCGATGGCCCCCCGCCCTCCCTCCCTCCGCCCTGGGTGGGGCCTGGGCGTGGGGGTCCTTCCCCCGAGGCCCCGCCCCCCGCACTCCGGGCGCCCGCCCGCCGCCCCGCAGGCCGCTCAGCCTCTCCTCTCTCCCCCCACTTTGGCAGGACAGTTGCTGTGCGACTTGGACAGTAGAGAGGAGCGCCTCCCAAGTGTTCATCCAACTGCCACCCCCAAAGCTTCCACCCTCCTCCCCTCAGAGAGGACGCTTGATGCCCGGCCCCTGAGATTCTCATTGACAAGCCCCTCTGAGTCCCCTTGAGCAGAGCCTGCTGACCCCATTGCCCACCTTTGCGGCTTTGATGCCTAGTCATGTCTGCCTCATCCTCGGGCGGCTCCCCCAGGTACTGCCAGCGTGGGGGGCGCCTCCGCCCAAGGGCAGGGAGAGGTGGTCAGGGCCCCCCCCCCCCCCCCCAGGCCAGGCTTGCAGGAAGGAGGCTTCCCTTTTCAGCTTCTCTGTTCGGTGTAGTGGAAGTCTGGGCCAAAATATGTGGAAATCATTTTTCAAGGGAAGGAGGAAAAGAGAAAATGCATGCACCACGCTCTTCCGCTCTGCCCCACCCCCTCCTGCCTTCCCTCTCTTCCCAGGTGTCCCAGGTCCTGGTAGCCACATAGGGCCACTGTTATTGTTGTCTCGGAGTACGGAGCTCCTCCTTTTCGAAAGGAGACGAGGTGTAAATAAATGACAGTGGTGTGGGAGGTGGATGTGGAATGGTTGGATGGGAAGGCTGCTCAGGGCGGGAGGTTGCCCAGATCTACTGGCTTCAAGTAAATAAAAATGCTCTAAGTGAGGAAGGGAAAAGCAACAACGGTCTATTAGATTTTGGTATTTCTTGGTTAAATGATTAGTAGGGCTCGATAAAATTTTTTTTTTTAATCAAGGTGTAATATAATACAGCAAAATGCATGTTAAAAGGCTCGAGATTTTTTATGTTGCATTTTATGTTGCATTGTTTCCCCAGGTGTTTGTGGGGAGGGGCAAAGTCATGTTTTGGGGCCGTCGGAGGCTGTCCGTGTGGAACGGACCCAATGAACTTTTCAGGTCCCTTCCCATCCTGGAATTGTTGGCTGACATGCTGCCAGATTTGGGGGATTAAATGTTTGCTACATTTGCAGATCTGGTGGTAGGGCTCTTTGTGTGCCAGCATGACGAATTACACATGGTGTTGAAAAACAACCACCCAAAACAAGAGTAACCCTGCTGCTTAGGAGCTCAAAAGTACCAAGTGGGGTGTTTTTCATTCTGGTGACTATTGGACGGTTAATTTTATGAACTTGAGTCGCAGGGACTTTGGTTCCTGAGCTGATTGCTCTGTCTCTTTTGTGTCAGCCATTCCCCGAGCCCCCTCCGCTCCAGCCACTGTCCTGGGCCCTTTCACCTTACCCCAGTTCAACAACAGTTCATGTGCTGCCTGTTTCTTGTCACCTGACAGGGTGACAGCTGGGCTTCCCAGCAAAAGGTCACAATACGTGTGATGCGCTGGCAGGTTAAAAGGCCAGCCTGTGAATGCCACCCCCGCTGTTTCCATCCCACTGCCGGCACACCATGCATGTGTGGTGCTCATGTCAAAGGAGCCAAAGTGATTCCAGACCGGCTCTCCTAGTCGCTCTCCTAGTCTCCTAGTCGCTTGTTACCCGCCATATGTAGTGTATGATTTTGGGAGATCTGAGCAATAGAAGAACCCTACTTTTCTGGTAATAACCTGGTTCTTGTACCTGGGTGCAGGTTTCCATCGTGTGGGAAGAACGGAGTAACAAGTCTCACGCAGAAAAAGGTCTTGAGGACAGCTTGTGGCGCCCCCAGTGTGACTGTTACGGTAGGTGATGCGCACACGGAGCAGCCCTCCAGTCTGCAGCCCTGCCAGACGCGCTTCTGCACATCCTTTCCAGGACCGCTTTACCAGCTGGCACCGCTGCACCGCTGTAGCCTGGCACTTTGCTAGGGTAGGGGCCTTCTTGCATAGTCTGCTGATCGCTTGGCGGTTGTTTTGCTTGTTGGTAAGGCTGCCAGGTTGAGGAGGTTGTCTTACACCTGGACAAATTCCAGAGGTCTTTGGAAAACAGGTTTAAATAATAATAACAATGAAGAAGAAGAAGAAGATAAGATTGGGGAGGGGATAGAAGCTGGTGGTGAGTGAGGGGTATGTAGCTGGGATTTTGCCTTGTTTAGAATCTAAACAACCTTCTCACCTTGGCGTTTCCTCCAGCTCTCTCTCTTCATCGTCTCTTACCTGCCTGCTGCCTGATTTATTGTGCCCCGTAATCATTTTGTGTGTTTGCTGTGCTCACTCGCGTGCCCAGTACAGATCATGACGTAGAAGAATCCGTCTGCTTCCCGGCTGTGCTGCCCTGAGTCTGAGGAGCTCTGCATTCCAGCAGGCTGGGACGGAGATCCAGCTCTGAGCCCCTGGGGCCTGGGTTTGGGCTCTTTTGTAGAACCTGCGGGTCTTGCAGACCCTCCTCTCAGTTGGACTGGGTGTGTCTGGTTTTCTTCCGCTGGGATCTCTGCAGAAGCCTGCTGAGTGGCACTGCCGCCTCGGTTCCTGCCTGCATGCCCGTAGTTAGTAGCTGTCCTGCTCGCTTGGTGGCGAGGCTTTCAGTGGCCCTCAGAGGCTGCGGGTTCTGTTTTTTATGCCCAGTTTACTCATCCACAGATCCACCTTTTTTGTGTTGTCTTCCTCGGCCTGCCAGAAGCGCACTATGAAGGACCGCTCTTCAACTCCCCCCTTACATGTTCACGTGGATGAGAACACCCCTGTCCACGTGCACATAAAAAAACTCCCGAAACCAGCAGCGGCCGGCAGCCAGGTAGGAGCATGCCAGTGGGGCGAGGTGAAGGCTGCGGAGCAGGGTGACACAGCTCCGCTCAGCCTCCTTGCGCTCCTAACGCCGAAGGTTTGACAGACAAACGCACTTGCTTTCAGGTTAGAAGGTAGGTAGGACTGTCACCTAGAAGTGGCGGCAGCAACCGTAGTCAGAAGAGGCTTCCTTGCAGAGTTGGAGATGGAGTGACACCACAGCCGGCTGTGTGAGAAAGTGACCTTGGGTTTGTCCTCCTCCACAGAAATCTCATAAGCGCGGAATGAAAGGGGACACCGTGAATGTGCGGCGGAGTGTCCGGGTGAAAACCAAGGTACCTTGGATGCCCCCCGGAAAGTCATCTGCCCGGCATGTGGGGTGCAAGTGGGAGGTAGGCTCACTCTTGTTCCGGCTTTTCTCCTCGGACTAGCCAGGGTCTGTCTAGCGGGCCTCAAACTCGGGATGATTCAGAGTCGGCTGTAGGGTTAGAGACGTGCACTAGGTTTACTGAGAGCCTTGCTGAACCCTGAAAGTACGTGAGTCTTCTTGAGTCCTCACAACAGGGAGATCTGGTAGGTCCCGCCCTCCTCACGTACAGATGAGGGAGCGAAGGCCCGGACAGGCGAGGGCTCACAGAGAAAGCAGCAGAGCTGGAGTGAGACCTCAAGGGGGTCTCATTCTAGGGTCTTTTCCCATGTTCCTGTGATAGTTTTGGAGCGTAACTGAATATATATATACATGTATATGAACTTATATACATATACACCAGAATGTACCTACCCAGAAAAGCATCGCCTCTTTTGAGGTAGTCATCGTTCAGACCAGGCACAGAGTCCACCGTGTCATCAAAGCCACTTTTGGATTCAACTGATGCATAGGTGCCTTCAGACTTAGTTGTTAAGATAACAAGAGCACTGTTGTCCTTTTTTAGCCACACCTCAGCATGCCTGCCCACCCATCTCTGCAGCGGTTTATGCTGTGTATGTTTATTGAGACTTAAGCCAGACTCCGAGGGGCGCTGGGTTATACCTGCAGCCAACAGATGTGCCCATTCTTGTCAATTGCAGTGAAAAAACTCAAATGATAAGGCCTTTTGGTCATGTTTTAGTCAGAGATCTCATTATTGGGACAAATAAAAAACTTGAGGCTACTTTAAGATGATGATACCTGATCTATTTTGGAAGATTCATTTTTTTCTGAAAGCTTATTACTTCTATAATTAACAATAAATAAAAGTAATTATTCTAAAGTTTCTAATCATACTTATGGTTTTGACTCCCTGATTTTACCTGTTTGTCCCTAAGAGATTACTGGAGTGTGCGGGATTCTAGGGAATAAGTGAAAACTGTTCTGACAGTTCTGAGAGGGTCATGAAACGGATTCTGCTGTTCTGGAGACAGCATGGCAGCATCTATTTAAACATTGCTTCTAGTTTTACATTTAGGAATTTATTTTTATTTCATATTTTTTTATTGACTTCATAGAGGCAGGGAGAGGAAGAGAGATATAGAAACATCAATGATGAGAAAGAATCATTGATCGACTGCCTCTTGCACGCCCCCCACTGGGGGTGGAGCCCGCAACCCTGGCATGTGCCTTTGACCAGAATTGAACCCGGGCCCCCTTCCGTCCACAGGCCGGTACTCTGTCCACCGAACCAAACCAACTAGGGCATAGGAATTTATCTTTAAAAAGTCACAGAAGAGCCTTAGCTGGTTTGGCTCAATGGATAGAGCATCGGCCTGCAGACTGAAGGGTCCTGGGTTTGATTCTGGTCAAGGGCTTGTACCTTGGTTGCAGGCTCCTCCCTGGTCAGGTCCTGGTCAGGGCTCATGCAGGAGGCAACCCATTGATGCGTTTCTCTCGCATCGATGTTTCTCTCTGTCTTTCCCTCTCTCTCCCACTCTCCCTAAAAATCAGTGCAAAGATATCCACAGGTGAGGATTAACAATAAAATAAAAAAAGAATAAGATATGCACTTATCCATGCCAACCATGTTTAAAAAAAAAGTCACAGAAGATACAGGACTATGTATAAATGCTATTTTTGCTACAGTATTGTTTGTAATAGAGAAAAATCAGAAGCAACCTAAATGTCAGTCAGGAGGATACTGCTTGAATTATGATACATCCATACAATGGAACGCCATGTAACCATCACCAGGACTGAGGTGGTACTTACACATGATACTGTGTCACAGCCACATAGCATGGAGGGTTCAGCCCGATCTGTCCAGAAAGGGGCGTGTGCATTCCTGTGTGGATAAGTTTGTATGCACATAACATGTTCTGGGAGGCATACAGACGTGTTCAGCAGTGCTTACCCTTGGAGATGGGGGGCTTTAATGATTTAATTTTAATGGCATGCTTGAATTTCTTTATAAGCATGCTATATTTTATCATTTAAAATGCTTTGCAAAACAATGAAAAGACTTGGTAGTTTTCAGAGTCTACAACAAAAATACGCCAGTATAGAAACTGGCGTCCTCTTGACATGAGTTGCTAGGAACTATGATCTCCTCTGGAAAGCTCAGTGTCGGCTTCAGTCCTGGGCCACAGAGTCCAGAAGTGGAGGGGCCCAGAGAGGTGGCCTGTCGTCTCTCAAACAGTAGTTGTCTTTCATGCACCGGGGCTGCCCTTTCCCACTTTCCAGGGGCCTCCGTGTGTCTGGGAGGCCCCCGCCTGGCCTCTTGTGTTCTGGACAGGAGAGAGAAGACCCTAGGAGGGGGAAGTTCATGGTGGAGCGGGACATGGACCCAGAAGCTGCTGTGTACATGGAGGGATTCTAGTTTTTTAAAACCCTTTCTGATGCACAAGGTTAGCTTTGGGAAAAAGGAGGACTGGCTTTTTCCTCTATTATTAAATGAAGGGATCTATTTCTATTATGGAAAACTGAAAATACAGAAAAATAGGAAATTGCCTGTAATTCTTCTCTAATCTGGCTCCTATTAAGTGTTAAAATATTAAGTTGTAATAGACAAAAATCAAAAGCAACCTAAATGTCAGTCAGGAGGGTGCTGCTTCAATTATGATACATCCATGCAATGGAATGCCATGTAATCATTACCAAGATCGAGGTGATCGTTATACTACCATGCGCAGATCTCCAGCTTCCCCAGAATCTCCCCTCTGGCCCTTTCCTCTCACTTCCTCCCCAAGGGTAATCACTGTCCCAAAACATATTCTAGTACTTTTACCAGGCCCATGCAAGTGTATGTGCTGTTTTAATTGATTTTAGAGAGGAAGGAAGGGAGAGAGGGAGAAACGTTGGTGTGAAAGAAGCATTGATTTGTTGCCTCCCGTATGCACCCCAACCGGGGATCGACCCCACCCTCCAGGTATGTACCCTGACCGGAAATGGAACCTGAAACCCCTTGGTGTATGGGACCGACCTACCTAATCAGGGCACAGAGTTGTTTTTTACTTCGATTGTAATGATGCTATCTGTGTATTTTCCAATTTCCTTTTAAATATTAAAAATGATTTTTTTCTTAACAAAAGCAATGCATAGTCATTGTTGATAAATTAGAAAATCCCAATTAAGGAGGAAACTAAAAAACGCCTATGACCCCCACCACCCTGAAATGACCTCTGTCCCTTGCCACTTCCTGATCTTGTCTTATGGACTGACTCGTTTTTAATTTTTGTAACAATGGGATTATATTTTATTTATTTATTTTGAAATATATTTTATTGGTTTTTCACAGAGAGAAAGGGAGAGGGATAGAGAGCTAGAAATGTCGATGAGAGAGAAACATCAATCAGATGCCTCCTGCACACTCCCCACTGGGGATGTGCCCACAACCAAGGTACATGCCCTTGACTGGAATTGAACCCGGGACCCTGAGTCCGCAGGCTGATGCTCTATCCACTGAGCCAAATGGGTCAGGACACAATGGGATTGTATTTTAATTATTATACAGCATCCTTTTAAAAACAAAATGTTTATATTTACTTTAGAGAGAGAAGAAGAGAGGGGGGGAGAAAGAGAGAAACATCCATCGGCTGCCCTCTGCACTCCCCCTACTGGGGATGGAGTCCCAAGCCCAGGCCTAAGCCCTGACCAGGAATCAAACCAGCAACCTCTTGGTGTATAGGGTGACGCTCAGTCCCTTGAGCCACACCTGCTGGGCACAACATTCTTTTTTTAAAACATACTTTAACTGTGTTTCCATTGCATGTTATTATTTTAGTGGTTTTTATTTTTATGTTTTTATCAATTTAAGATAGGGAGGAAGGGAGGAAGAGAAAGATTGATTGGTTGCAACCTGGGCATGTGCCCTGACCAGGAATCGAATCAGTGACCTTTTGGTACAGGGGGCAGCGCTCAACCAACTGAGCCACGCCGGCCAGGGCACATGTTCGTTCTTTAAGGCGGTATTCTATTACGTGCACGTTTGTACTGTTACGTATTTGAACAATCCTAGATTGTCATATTTATCTGTATCCTTGCCTTGAGTTTAAATACTGATTCATTTTCTTGATAAATCCCTAGAAATAGAATTGCTGCAACCAAAGGCACATACATTTTCTAAATTGTACCCAGTGAGTCCTACTAGTTTGACATAACAGTTACACTTTTATTGTATACTACCTTTACTCCTGATAGCCATCCTCTTTTCTGGAAATTGGCATAGAAGGTCAGCCAACTGTGGCTTAAGAGGAGCAAAGAGCCCTAGCCAATTTGGCTCAGTGGACAGAGCATCGGCCTTCAGACTGAAGAGTCCCAGATTCAGTTCCGGTCAAGGGCACACGCCTGGGTTTCGGGCTCCATCCCCAGTTGGGGGCTTGCAGGAGGCAGCCGATAAGTGATTCTCTCTCATCATTGATGACTCACTCTCTCTCTCTCTCCCCCCCCCCTTCCTCTCTACTTCTCTCCTCCCTTCCTCCCTCCCTCCCTCCCTCCTCTCTCCCTCCCTCCCTCCCTCTCTGAAGTCAATAAAAATGTATTTAAAAGAAAAAAG
>PVJC01016594.1:0-33534 GCA_004026665.1 Murina feae | reverse complement strand
GGAGGAGGGTGCCTGTGGGGAGGGTACCTAGGATGTGGGGTTCCTCAGTATTTTTTGGGCTCCACCCTTTTTCTCTCCTAATGATGGCAATCCCAGACCTGCTAATCATCACCCCCTCACATTTTTCCCAAGAAGAAAGCAATAATGTTGATAGTTGTAACTATTTAAGTATACAATAAAGAAATTACACCTGCCTGGAGCCCCTCCCCTGAGGAAGCCCACCCCCATAATGTGGGTGCTCATCCCCTCGTTGACCTCTTTACACATTTGCACAGTCCCCCAAGTGTTAGTTTCAAAGTTGGCAAAAATGGTTATTATCACAGATGCCCTTTTTTTTCTTTTAAAAATTTACTTATTTATTTTGACTTTTTCAGAAAAACAGCTTTAGCGTTAACACTTTGGTGTACGGCCTTCCAAACTTCCCACTTGTTGATAGAATAACACACAAAACCCTAGAACATATGTAGGATTATTTTTGTTATTGTTTTTATGTAAAAATGTGATCATATTATATACACATCTCTTCTCGCTCATTTAACTTAACCCTTCGTGTGAATTAATATGGCTCTGACTCATCCTTTTTAATGTCTGTATACTATTCCATGGTGTGGATGTACCATCATTTACTAACTCATTGCTCCGTGAAGCATTTAAGTTTTGTCTTGTTTTGTTTCCACCACTGTGACTAAGGCTATGGTAATATCCTTGTACATTGTACACATCTATTCTTATACACTTTTGCTTTTATTCTTAAAGGGGTTGATTCCCAGGTGTGAATTGCTGCGTATTTCAATTTAAAGAAGTATTTCCAGATTGCTTTCCGAAAAGGCTATCATGAAACACATTTCCACCTACAATGAGTGAGAACAGAGCCACTGGCCCATATCTCTACAGCCAAAAGTTATCACTTGCGTTTTTATTTTTTGTTGGCCTATGGTATTAAGTGATAGCACACTATTACTTTATTTATTTTATTTTTAAAAAAGATGTTTTTATTGCCAGCGCAGTGTAGCTCAGTGGTTGAGCATCAACCTATGAACCATCATAGCGCATTCCCGGGTTGCGGGCTCCATTTCCAGTGTGAGGCGTGCAGGAGGCAGCCAGTCGGTGATTCTCTCTCATCATTGATGTTTCTATCTCTCTCTCCCTCTCCCTTCTTCTCTGAAATCAACAAAAACTATTTTAAAGAAAGGGAGAGGGACACAGAGATGGAAACATCAATGAGGAAGATCCATAGGTGGGTTGCCTTCTGCACACCCCCTACTGGGGATGGAGCACGCAACCTGAGCATGTGCCCTGACTGAGACTCAATCTAGTGACTTCTTGGTCCATAGGTCGACGCTCACCCACTGAGCCACACAAGCCAGGCCGAGCCATCTGAAATTTCTTTTTTATTTGTCTGAGGCGAGAGCTAGGGTTCCATCTCCTTTTCTTCCTGGTGAGATAGCCCGTTGAGTTAGCATCGCTAATTAAATAAGGTACCATTATTTTCTCATCCAATTGAAATTCCATTATTACATACTAGGGGCCCGGTGCACAAAAATTTGTGCACTCGGGGTGGAGGGAGTCCCTCAGCCCGGCCTGTGCCCTCTCACAGTCTGGGACCCCTCAGTGGATGTTCTATGATGGCCCCAGTCTAACAGGCGCCTTTTGTGTGTGTGTGTGTGTGTGTGTGTGACCACTGGGGACCTGTCCCCAGCCACATCTGAGGCTTGGAGCAGTCCTCCTGTGTGTGTCTACCTGCTGGAGGCCTGCCCCCAGGAACACTGTGGAGGCTTGGAGCAGGCACACCCTCTATGTTGATCTCTCAGACTCTTGCCCTCCCCTGCATGTTGTTCTCTTTTTTGAGCTGTGGCCAGGGCTGGGTGCTGCCTGCCTCCCAAGCTTGCCTACTGCCCATCTTCCTCCAGCCACCAGAAAGCAGGGAAAACCCCGCCTCGTGGTCAGGCCAGTCTTTTCCTGCTCCTTGATCCCTGGAAGGGACCTGGGAAGCTGCCAAGCAGGCCACCAACTCTTTCCCACTCACTCATCCCTGCTGCCTTCCTTTCCCACTTCCCGGTGCCGCCAAGGGGTCTGGGGAGCTGCCAAGCAGGACCCCGGCCCCTGCAGCCTTGCTTTCCCGCTCCCCGGTGCCCCGCAAAGGGTCTGGGCAGCTGCCAAGCAGGCCAAGACCCCTCCACCGCCTCTTTCCCACTCCCCGTCCCACCACCTTGCTTTCCCACTTCCTGGTGCCCTGCAAGGGGCCTGGGAAGCCCACCAAGCAGGCCACTGACCCCCCTGCTGCCTCTTTCCCACTCTCCGATGCCCCTCCAAGGGCCTGGACAGCTGTCAAGCAGGCTGCCGACCCCCTGCCACCTCTTACCTGCTCCCCTATGCCCCACAAAGGGCCTGGGAAGCCCACCAAGCAGGCCGCCAACCCTGCCGCCTGTTTCCCACACACCGGTCCTGGGTCTTGCACTGGTCCGCCCTGCAGCCGCTCTGTGCACTCGGGAGGTCCCTCAGCCCGGCCTATGCCCTCTCACAGTCTGGGACCCCTCGGGGGATGTCCACCTGCTGGCGTGCCTGACCAGCCTGGGTGAGGGGCTGATGGCTGTTTGCAGTCTGGCCAAGCCCCCCAGGAACGTCCCTCACCCCACTGGGTTGTGGCCAGCATGGGTGATGGGCTGATTGGCACTTTCAGGCTTTAAGGCTGCCCACAGCTCCCATTGACCCAGCGTCCCAGCAAGGCTGGCTGGACGCAGGTTTCTGGGGTTTGTTTATCTTCTATAATTGATGCTGTTCCTTTAAGGCGAGGCCTTTTAGTAACGAAGCCTCCTCTCTGACTCACCTCGCTGCTTCTATAATGAAACAATGTTATACTCTTAGACTCAGGCCTGGCTTCAGCTTCGAGGATTCTATGATTGTTATTATGTTGCAAATGTGTGTTTTGCTTTCCGTCAAGGCTCAGCGAGCCAGCGTGCAGGCAGTTTCACTTTCACTCCTGCTGCGATGGAAGCTGCCCTTTACTCTGTGAGTGGCGGCCGCCATGTTGGCTGGGTTAATTTGCATACAGTCGCTCTGATTGGCTGTTGGGCGTCCCGAAGAAACAGTTAATTTTACTATTCTGCTTTTATTAGTTTAGATTAGATTTACATATTACATGCTGATGTAGAATCATCAATGAGAATCATTGATCAGCTTGCACGCCACCCACTGGGGATTGAGCCCACAACCCGGGCATGTGCCCTGACCGAGAATGGAACCACGACCTCCTGGTTCATAGGTCAGTGTTCAACCACTGAACCCTGCTGGCTGGGCTCACTGATATTTTTAAATTTTTATTTTTAAATGACGTTTTATATTCAATATCATTTGGTACTCATTTCAGGTGTACAGTATAGCAGTTAGACAATCATATACTTTACAAAATGATCTTCCCCCCTGATAGTTCAAGTACCTACCTGGCATATCTATTGTAATATCATTGACTCTGTTTCCTATGTTATACTTTACACCCCCATGCCTGTTTTGTAACTACTGACTTGTACTTCTTAATCCCCTCACCTTTTTACCCACACCCCATACCCTCTGGCAACTATCAGTTTGTTCTCTGCAGCTATGAGCCTGCTTTTATTATTATTTTAAAAATTTTTATTGATCTCAGAGAGGAAGGGAGAGGGAGAGAGAGATAGAAACTGAAAGGGCAGCACAAGACTGACTCCAAACTGTTCCTTTTGTTCTGTCCCTTTTACAAGAATGTAACAGTTGTAACAGTTGCTCAACCTCCCCCCCCACCCCTTTCAAACCGGCCAATAGGGATGCAGAGGAAATGACCCAAGTCCAAATTAGACTAACTGCATCCTGCCCCCTGTGCAACCAAACCCTGGCCCTTCCCTCGACCAATCAACAGGGGCCGCACACGTTACCCCACCCACTACTTCCAGACCCCCTATAAAACCTTGGTTCTCCTGAAACCCACTCTCTCTCTCCGCCCTGCCGCTGCGTCGGTGAGTGTGTGTGGGACTGAGCTCGAGCTAGCTCGAATAAAGGCTCTTTGCTTTTGCATCAGACTCAGCTCCCTGGTGGTCTTTGGGGATCATGAAATCTGGGCATAACAGAAACATCAATGATAAGAGAGAATCATTGATTGGCTGCCCCTGCACACCCCCACTGGGGATCGAGCACGTAATCCAGGCAGGGAATTGAACTGTGACCTCCTGGTTCATAGGTGACAGAGAACCATTGATTGGCTGCCTCCTACATGCTCCCCACTGGGGATCAAGCCCACATCCCAGGCACATGCCCTTGACCAGATTTCAACCTGGGACCCTTCTGTCCACAGGCCAATGCTCTATCCACTGAGCAAACTGGCCAGGGCAATGGGCCTGTTTTTATTTTGTTCATTTATTTTGCTCTTTAGAGTCCATATATAAGTGAAATGATATGACATTTGTTTTTGTCTGACTTATTTTACTTAGGATAATGTCCTGTGGATCCATCCATGCTGTTGCAAATGGTAAGATATCATTCTTTTTTATGGCTGAGTAATATTCCACTGCACAAATGCACTTTATCCACTTGTCTATTGAATGGCACTGGGGTAGCTTCCATTGCTAGCTTGGCCATTATACATAACTAGAGGCCTGGTGCACGAAATTCATGCATGGGTGTGGTCCCTAGGCCTGGCCTGTGATGGAAGCACGAGCATCTGGCACAGAAGGGCAGATCCCAGCTGACCGCTGGGCCCTGGGCAACACTTGGGCCCCTGGGCCCTGGGCACCCCCCTCCGCCTGAGTCTTGGTGTCCAAGTCCCCATGCAGAGATGCGGTGAGCACAGTCGGACACCATAGGCCAGGGTACAGCATGGGCCTCTGGGCCGCCCGGTGGCATTACACGGAAGCTGGGCAGGCAGCGCACTCTCTCCTCACTGGCCTCGCAGACTGGCTCCTGCACAAACCCACGGGGAGCCCCATCGACCCCCGTGGTCTCAGAGGCTGCGGCCTGGCTCACCTAGAAGAGGTTGCATGGGTGTGGGATGGGCTCCTCGCGGGGGCCCAGCACCTGAGTGCAGGGGGCTTCCCTGGTGCATGAGCCGTGGTGTCCAGGAGGAGGGTAGCAGGGGGAGTGAGAGTGAGCTTGGTGTACACCCTGCATTCTCACAACAACTCTGTCCCCGTCACCCCCACTTCTAGGTAGCCGGTGAGAGGTCACAGCACATCGTCGATGCCAGCCATGTTCTGCACCTCCCCTGGTGGTCAGTGCATGTCATAGCAAGTGGTCGATCTCCCAATTGAAGGACCACCCGAGGGGACAATTTGCATATTAGGCTTTTATTATATAAGATGCTGTAATGAACATAGGGATGCATATATTTTTTAACTAGTGTTTTGGGTTCCTTCTGATTTATACCAAGAAGTGGAATCACTGGGGCATGAGGCAGCTCCATTTAATTGTTTGAGGATCCTCCATATTATTTTCCACAGTGGCTGCGCCAGTCTGCATTCCCACCAGCTATGCGCGAGGGTTCCCTTTTCTCCACATCCTTGCCAGCACTTGCTTTTTGGTTTATTGAAGATAGTCATTTTGACAGGTGTGAGGTGATGGCTCACTGTGTTTTTAATTTGCATCTCTCTGTGTGGGAGCCCCTTTCACATCCCGCATGGTTCAGGGTACCTGTGCAGGGTTCGAGTTCTGGAAGAGGCCACACACAAAATGAAGAGAGAAACTAGAAAGAATTAATTTGGGAAATGGGGGCCAGGTGGGAGTCCACCTCTAGTGGGAGAGACTGTCTGTGTGCTCGGGCCTTACCATCTTTTTATTGAGTTTGGGATACACCTATAGCCCTTAGGCAGGGAAGTTCCACTAACACACAGACTATCTTATCGGTAAGGATTTACATGACTATCTGGTGGGGAAGTTGCTTCAGCTCCCATTTCTGGACTAAACAGGGGTGCACAGCTCTGACCTCTGCTGAGCCTCAAGGGTCACCAGCCTTCCAGGCTCCTTGTCCACGCCTCTCGGCTAGTGAAGGCAATAGGCGGTTTCCCACACCTCTGATGATTGATGATGTGTCGAGCATATTTTCATGTCTGTTGGCCTTCTGTATGTCCTCTGGAGAAGTGTTTATTTAGGTCTTCTGCCCATTTTCTTAAAAAAATATGCTTTTAGCCCTAACCAGTTTGGCTCAATGAATGGATTGTCGGCCTGCAGACTCAGGGGTCCCACGTTAGATTCCGGTCGGGGGCATGTGCCTTGGTTGCGGGCACATCCCCAGTGGGGAGTGTGCAGGAGGCAGCTGGTCAATGTTTCTCTCTCGTTGATGTTTATAACTCTCTATCCCTTTCCCTTCCTCTCTGTAAAAAATCAATAAAATATATTTTAAAAAATATGTTTTTATTGATTTTAGAGAGAAAGGAAGGGAGAGGGAAGAGCGATAGAAATACTGGTCGGCTGCCTCCTGCACACCCCTACTGGGGATTCAGTCCAAAGCCTGGGCATGTGTCCTGACTGGGGGTCAAACCAGTGACCTCTTGGTTCATGGGTCGATGCTCAACCACTGAGCCATGCCATCTGGGCCCCTGCGCACCTTTTCTGGTGTTGAGTCACTGACTTAAAAAACAACAACACACCCATTCCCACCCAGCCGGTGTGGCTCAGTGGTAGAGTATCAGCCTATGAACCAGGAGGTCACGGTTTGATTCCTGGTCCGATTCCAAGTCAGGGCACATGCCAGAGTTGCGGGCTTGATCCCCAGTTGGGGACTTGCAGGAGGCGGCCAATCAATGACTCTTTCTCATCATTGATGTTTCTATTTCTCTCTCCCTCTCCTTTCATCTCTGAAATCAATAAAAAAAATTTTTTAAAAATCGTTCTTGGAAAGGTGTTGGCAGAAGTCAGAGTTCTGGAAAAGCTCATTGTCCATGTCCTTGGCCGGATGTGAAGGCTGAGCAACCCAGATCATTGGTCTGACAAGAGGCCCCCCCCCCCCCCCCCATAGAGGACTGTTTCTGAGTGGACTTCCACACACTTCTCTGTGCCCGGCTTTTCTCCCGCCAGCCTTGTGGACCACGCAGCCCCACACTGCCCCGCTGCAGACGCAGGACTAAGCGCATTACTCCCTTATCCCTGCCCACGTCAGGGCAGCCTTCTCCCGGAACCTCATCCCCATCTGGCCCTCCCTCCCCTGCGCCCGTCCCAGCTGCACCCGCCATGAAGCTCTGTAGGAATCCCCTTGAACTGAGGAGTGGGAAGGGCCCTGGGATCTGTCATGTAGGAGCTCATCCTCAGCTCTCCTGGGAACCGACCTCTCCCTGAGGCGCCCCCCACCGCCCCCCCACCCCGTGTTCTCTCCCTCATCCCTCCAGACCCTTCCCTCTTCTCCCCAAACTCATTCTTAGCTTTAAACCCCAATCTACTTAGCAATGCTGCCTGCCCTGCCGCTGCAGACATCCGCTGAGCGTGGCCACGCGTCAGTCCTGGGGGAGTCGAGCACCTGACTCCTGCCCTTCCTCCAGCACCACTCCAGCCATAGTTCTTGACCTGGTCAGAGTGCACAGGCCCCGGCTTCTCTCCACCTGTGACCTTGCCCTTCACTTGACCTTGACACGCTCCTCACGGTCACGCCCCAGGCTTTGCTGTTACCGATGAAGGCTCTCACCTCGGGGCCTCTCTTTGCTGGCTCTGCCTGAGGTCCGAGCTGCAGGCATCGTCTCCCCTCAACTCCCCACCGTCTCTTCCCCTTCGCTGTGCTGGGCACCCTCTTCGCCTGTTGTGGTTGGGTTTAGCTCCCGCCTGGACTCACCGATACCAGGTCGCTTCCCAGAGACTGGAGGGGGCTGGTGCCCCAGTTTCCTGCTATAGGGCTCAGTGGCATAAAGAACGATTCATGACTCTCGGGTTAGCAACTGGGCTCAGCTCAGCTGGGCGGTTCCCCGTCTCCCCGGCCATCCCGGGTGGCAGTCATCCGGTGGCGTGGTTGGGGCCGGATGAAGGACCCGCGGTAACGGGCCTGTTGGTGCCCTTGGGACTGTTCGCACATGGCCTTGCACCCTCCAGGAGGCCGGCCAGGCTCCAGGCCCTGGCAGTCTCGGGGCAGCAAGGGAGGGGGAAGGGAAGCTGTGAGGCCCCTGGGGACCCGGCTCAGGACACCCACAGAATCGCATCTGTCGTGTTCTGCTGGCCACAGCACGTCACAGGCCTACTGGCCAGAGGGAGTGGAGAAGACCCCACTCCTGATGGGCATTGCGGGAAAGTCACATCGGGGAAGGGGGCAGGGGAGGCACTTGCGAGCCTTCTCTTTGCATCTCCCACAGCGTGTTCGCTTGTGCTGCGGGGAGAGGAGGTGGTGGTTTGCTTGGCTGGTTGACTAGAGCATGGACCCAGATTGGCCGCCACTGGTGCAGGTGAGGAGCCAGGTCTTCTCTGGAATCACATAGGACAGCGGTTCTCAACCTGCGGGTCGCGACCCCTTTGGAGGTCGAATGACCCTTTCACAGGGGTCGCCTAAGATCATCTTGCATATCAGGTATTTACATTACGATTCCTAACAGTAGCAACATTACAGTGATGAAGTAGCAACGAAAATAATTTTATGGTTGGGTCACAACGTGAGGAACTGTTTTAAAGGGCCAGAAGGTTGAGAACCACTGATGTAGAAGGAATCCATAAGCACACGGAGGGGGAGTGTGAAGGGGGTTGTCACATGGGGCCTGCACATCCTGTTCTATTGCACCCCCCCCCCCAGAAGTCCCAGAGGACACAGCTGACAGAGGGCGTTAGGAGTATGGCATCCAGGGGAGAACCGGTTCCCATCCTCAGGAGTAGTGGGGAGACCCCCAACCCCACCACGCTGGGCGCGCACATTTAGACAGGAAGGTGGAGTCCTGGAGCAGGCGAGGCCAAGTGACAGCACTTTGTCACCAGAGACAACGGGGAGAGCTGAGTGGGCTGCTGGACCTGCACAGGCCTGGAGCATGGGGAGCTGGCTGTGGTGTCCGAGGAAAAAAGAGACGGGCAGCCCGAATGCAGGCTAGCGTCCTCTCAAGAGAGGATCTTGCAGAATTCCATAAGCACGCGACCCAAATCTCCACAGCTCCTCCCACAGACGGGCCAGCCTGGATGTAAGCGAGTGGAGAAACTCACCAATTACTAGAGTAATGGTGTCCTGAGGAGGGGGTATTTCCAGAGTGTTTGAAGGTTGGTAGGATAATGACAATTCAAGGGTAGAAGGCAAAGGGAACGCGGGGTGGGGAAGGGAAGGAAGAAGTTAGCAACATCACCCCTGGTCTTGAAGTGAGTTGCACCTGGGTAGTGCATTCCTGTTTGTGTATTTTCTCTCTTGCCTGTTACGTGTGCTTGCGGGCGTGTACACACACACACACACACACACACACACACTTCGTTTCCTAGTAACGAAGGCACGGGTTACTTAAGAAAGGACAGAGATTTATTCTCCACAGTCGGGGAGGGGATCTGAATGAGGGCATTGGGAGTACCTGCCCCTCCGAAGGCTCTGAGGAATGGAAGGATTTTTTGTTCCTCCAGCTTCTGGTGGCCCCGCAGTCCTTGGGGCAGACACCTCGCTCCAGTCCCGCTGCCCTCAGAACGTGGCCTTCTCTCTGGGGCTGCGGCTTCACATGACACCTTTTTCTTCTTATAAGAACACCAGTCAGATTAGGGCACATCCTAACGACCTCATCCTAATCTGATCTCATTGGCAAAGACCCTATTTCTAAATGAGGTCACATCCTAAAGCACTGCGGGTTAGGACTTCAGCCTGTGTTCTTAGGAGACAGGTACCCATAACACACACCATATGCATGTAACACACTATATACATGTAGACAGATCTATACAGCTGGCCTTGTGCATCCACAAGTTCTGTATCTACAGATTCAGCCAGCCACTGGTTGAAAATACAGTCACGCACTGTGTAGCAATGTTTTGGTTGACAATGGATGGCATAGACAACGGTGGTTTTTCATAAGATTGTAACAGAGCTGAAAAATTCCCATCACCTAGTGATGCTGCCATAGTGAAGTCATGAAGCAAGGCCGTATACAGACACCACTGTGTTTCAATTGCCTACAGTGTCCAGTACAGCAACATGCTGTGCAGGTAGTAGCCTGGGAGTTGTAGGGAAAGAGAATTTGTCACCCCAAAATATATGTTTGTAGGTGTAGGATTATTTGAGGCTGGTTAATTTTAAGAAATAACAGACAGGGGAGGAGCTCTGAACACCAAGTAGAAATTATCCTGTATAAAAGACACTTAGGTTTGAAGAAAAAACCCTCCATTTATTAGGTGTCTCCCTGGCTGCAGCAGGAAGAGGAGCTGGCCTTATCCCTGGAAGTTCTCATCAGTACAACTTGAATCTGCACACACAGCAGCAATGGGCACGTCAGCCCAGGCGGGGCAGGTGGCTTCACTCCAGCTTGCTGTGGGAGTCTCAGCTCGCAGGGCATCACCGAGGATATCCCCTCCAAATCCCCCGTTGATTTTTGGACAGAGTGGAAGGGAAGGAGAGAGACAGAGAGGAGAAGAATCAATGTGAGAGAGACACATGCACTGGTTGCCTCCCGCAGAGCCCTGACCAGGGCCCGGGATTGAGCTTGTAACTGAGATACGTGCCCTTGACCGGAATCAAACCCAGACCCTTCAGTCCACAGGCTGATGCTCCAACCACTGAGCCAAATTGGCTAGGGCTGACGGGTAAGTTTAAACCAGTATCTTAGGTTAGAAGGATAGGTTTAACCCACTGCTCTGAGATGTCCTTGGTTAGGGGATAGGCTAACCCACTGCTCTGAGGTGTCCTTGGTTAGGGGATAGGCTAACCCATTGCTCTGAGGTGTCCTTGGTTAGGGGATAGGCTAACCCATTGCTCTGAGGTGTCCTTGGTTAGGGGATAGGCTAACCCATTGCTCTGAGGTGTCCTTGGTTTGGGGGACGGAGGTTTGGGATTTATCCGCTGGCTGGGAATTGCTCAGCCGCTCTGGCCGTTTGTCCAGCTTTTTGTCTCATGTCCTCACTCCACTTGCAGGGAGGTTTCCTAGTTTCTTACTAACCTGCCTCGGTTAGTAATACAGTTTAGTCTCTAGATACAGATATTCAGCTGGAACTGTGGCTGAGTGAGGAGTAGCGGACATGTGGAGAGGCTGCGGGGAGCTCGTGCTCCCCTTGGGGAAAGGGCGCGTCTTCCTTGGCCCCGTGAGGCAGGGCACAGCTGTGCTGCTACGTGGCGTCTGATACAGGGAGCGGGGACCTGGGTGCTGAACAGCCAAGGAGTCAGCCTCAGTCTGCGCTCCCACGCTCTGCCCGCAGGGGGCGCGGGGCCTGGGCCGCGCTGCTCCTGCCAGGGGCTTCCTGTGAGGCTCTGTCGGCAGGGGGCGCCGGGGGGAGACTGGAGGCGGAGCTGGGATGTGTCCTGTCACCTGCTGGGCCCGATGAGCACCCGCAGCGGCCCGGCCGGGGCCTTCCCCTCCAGCTTGCTTTTGGGAGTCTCACCCTCGAGCTCCCCACAGCCCCGTGAGGCACCCCCACCCCGGGCACAGCCTCTCCTCTCCACGGAGGTGTGACCCAGGCTTGGGAGGCCCCTCCTCTGAGCTTTGGGACTCCCCTCCAAGCCCCCCTCCCCTCCCGCCTGGCTTTTAGAGTCTCCCTTTTGTTCCCCAGCAGCACATCTCTGCGACCTCAGCGTCCATTTGTGCTTTTCTGGTCCTCCAGCCTCTGATGAACCAGGGTCCTATGTTCCATTCTCTCTGTTAACGTAACTACCAGGTGTGGTGTCGGTTTTCTTGACTGGAACCCGGCGCATACAGATAATTTCTAGACAAGGGTGGTGGGCGGTGCAGAATATTAACTTCATGTGTTCAAGTCAGAAGCCAAGGGCCCGGCGACACGTTTGCCTGTCCGCGAGACTGAGCGAGGACCCACCCAATAGTCAGTAAGTGGCGGAGAAGCGAACACTGAATGAAACCATGCGCGTGTCCTGATCTGCGAGCCTGTGAATGCTTCCTTATGCGGGGAAATGGGTCTTTGCCCATAGAACTCAGGTAAGGAAGTTGCGCCTGGAGATTATCCTAGCCCAGTGGTTCTCAACCTTCCCGATGCCGCGACCCTTCCATACAGCTCCTCATGTTGTGGGGACCTCCAACCATAAAATTATTTCCGTTGCTCCTTCATCACTGTAATGTTGCTACTGTTATGAATCATAATGTGAATATCTGACATGCAGGATGGTCTTAGGCAACCCCTGTGAAAGGGTCATTCGACCCTCGAAGGGGTCGCGACCCACAGGTTGAGAACCGTTGTCCTAGACCATCCGGTGGGCTCTAGATGCAAATGCATGCGCCTTAGAAGAGGGATGCAAAGGAAGCTTTGCTCGAGAGGACAAGGCCATGCGACGCTGGTGGGAGGCGGAGTTTAAGATGCTGGCCCGGGAGGTGGGCGTGATGCCGCTGGAAGCCAGAGATTGCTGGCAGCCCCTGGCGGCTGGAGGAGGCATGGCACAGCCTGGAGCCTCAGCACGGTGAGCTGAGCGAGTGCGTGTCTGTTGTAGGCCATCAAGTTTCCGGTGACTTGTTACAGCAGCCACAGGAAACTAATACATACATACTGGGTTGGACCAAATTGTTCTTGGGATCAAAAAGCCACAGCCAAGCAAGAAGCGAGGAAGATGACAGACGACAGAGCCACGCAACAGCACGGGGACCAACCCTCCGAAGGTGTCACATCCCAGGGGTTTACCCAGACAGTGTCCTGCCTGTTTTGGTCCATGCGGGCCCCGCATTTTCAACCCCCTGGTTTATCTCCTAGCATAACCCACCTGCCACCTAAAGGAGTTGAGGTGGTTTAGAGTGGAGACAGCTCTAGGAAATTAGCTGCTGCCCTCGCACCTATAAAATGGCATAGTTTTAACTTTAGTTCAGATAATTCCATTCGTGCCTTACGGGGAACCCCCAATAAGACAGTGTTTGCCACCGCTTGTGTGTTTGATCCGTTTGTACTCCTCTCGAGCCCCCTCCAGATACGCCTTAATGCGACAAGCCATCTGCATGCAGTGTCATGCACAGGCTGCACACGATCCCATTATGTTAGTTCTACATTCCAAAAGGATTCCCTCATGATGTTAAAACAACCTGCTTTCGCTTGGGTTCCTACTGACTTAACCAAGCCTTGGGAATCCCATCAAACCTACCAACTGTCACATGACCTGGTAAAACATCTTAAAATGATGTTAAGAGATTTCTTGGAATGCTAATTGTAGGACTCTGTGCTCTTGTAACGTTACTTCTGTGGGAATTGCTACTCCATCCATGGTACAAACTGTTCAAACCTCTCAGTTTGTACAACAAGTTAAGGAAAATGTAACTAAGACCTTGTCTACACAAAGAAGAATTGACAGCCAGGTTGAGATAGAATTATCAGCACTAAAGTCTATAGTCCTGTGGGTGGGTGATAAAATCCACAGCATAGAGCAAAGAATATCCTTACAGTGTCATTATAATTTCCCCCAGGTTTGTGTTATCCCCGTTCCCTATAAAATACCTTACACCCTGGGAATCAATAAAAAATCACCTTCTTGGTGTTTGGGGTAAAGGTAACACAACCCTTGATGTTTTAGAATTACAACAGCGTATTGTACAATTATCCCTGGCAAACATACAAACTGATTCCTTAGATGCCTGGCAGCAATTTAAAAAGGACATGGAAGGATTTAATCCCTTTCACTGGATCTCCTTACATTTGCCTCTTAGCATAAGCACTATTGCCTGTCTCATTCTTGTTCTTATATGTTTATTTTTAGTCTGAAGATGCAGAATGAAGAGTCCTAAAAGGACTCAGGTCCTGCCCTAACTGGTTTGGCTCAGTGGATGGAGCGTCTGCCTGCAGACTGAGGGGTCCTGGGTTTGATTCTGGTCAAGGGCATGTACCTTGATTGTGGGCACATCCCCAGTAGGGGGTGTGCAAGAGGCAGCTGATTGATGTTTCTAACTCTCTATCCCTCTCCTTTCGAATAAAATATACTTAAAAAAAATGACTCAGGCCCTACAGATGGCATACCCTTTTCAAGATTTATTAAGAAAACAAAAAGGGGGAAATGTTGGAAGCCATCCATTATCAACGTTATCATGAGAGTGCCTCAAGGAACTAGGAAGGCTGATGAACCTTGAGCTTTAGCAGGGCTGAAAGCTACGCACCAATTGTTCTGTGTTGAGATAATGATAGCTCAAAGCAATTTCCTGACCTAATAATCTCAAAGTAAATCTTTACTGATCTTTTACTGACCTTTGAGATAGTCTGTCTGCTACCCGCTTACCGTGCCTAACTGAGGGCAAGGTGTGTATCTAAAATTGAATAAAAGCTGACAGGTCCAGGGTTTCGGGGAGCTTCTCCACTAGAGGAAAGTTTCCACCTGGTCCCCATGCCTTCTAAATTCATATTTCTTGTCTAGTGTTTTCATTTTTGCATGGCCCCCTCTTCAGAGACTGTAACTGAACTGTTTGCCACCTAAATATCTGTAACATCTGCTTCCTTCATCTCAGCCCCATGAGTCCAGGAAAAGGATTCCTGAGCTTCAGCTATGACTCTTCAGAGCCTGGCCAATGACAGCCCAGGGTTACTGCTCAGTAATACTGCTTTACTGCCTGGCCAATGATGGCCCAGGGTTATTGTTCAGTAAGTACTGCCTGATTACCTGGCCAATGATGGCCCAGGGTTATTGCTCAGTAAGTAATGCCTGATTGTCTGGCCAATGACAGCCCAGGGTCATTGCTCAGTGAGTACTGCCTGATTGCCTGGCCAGTGAGAGAAGGGAAGAGCAATTGCATTTGAAAGGGAAGTGTTTTACCCAAGCTCACAGAGGTTCTAGAAAAGGCAGAGTCAGAATTGGGCCAGAAATTGGGTGGGGTCCTCTCCTGCCCTGTTCCTCCACCCTCATCACCTGGACGGCTGTCACCGACTGGATTTGGGTTTGGCATGAGGTGAAGGCAGAGTGTGTGGGGTCTGGTGAGACTCAGGTCAGTCTCAGAGGTCCCACAGCTTGCTGTCCCCTAGGGTCCACCCTTCAGGAAGGAGCGACTTCCCTTCCTGTGTGGCCACTGATGAGGAACCAGAGATGTATCATCTGGTCACTGGACCTGTCACACCTTATTCTTGCCTTTGTCCCCTAGGCTTGTGGAGTTTATGTCATCTGCACACTGGGGACCATGTGAGGAAGTACCTTGATCCAGAACGTTCCTGCCCTTCTTGACCTCAGTGAGCTCTGGGGAAAGGAGGAGGAGTGGGCTAACAGCTCAGTAACCATCGCTGGCCTAACAGGATGGTGAAAGGATGGGGAAAAATGTGCATTTGTGGAGTCTCAGGAAAGAGAAGGGCATTCCCAAGGTCACACAGACTCAGGTACGAGGCAGGAGCTGGCTTCTTTCTGCTCTGCCCTGCACCCTGCACCCTCGTGTACTGGGACCAGGGCCACCCTCGGGATTGGAGTTGGACATGAGGTGGAGGCAGAGGTGAGGGGTCTGCTGAGGCTCATATCTGGTCCTGAAGGTCTCAGGCCTGTTGTTTTCCTCAGCCATCCTTCAGGGAGAGCAGAGTAATGAGGAAACGGACCTGTCACACGGAGCTGGGACGCTTTCACACCCGGGCATCTGCTTGTCCTGCTGGGCTCTGTAGACTTTTTCCGTCATCAGTGCCACCGGGGACCATGGCAAGACAGCACCACACCTTCATTGACCTTCATTGTCCTCCTGTGTCTTGGTGAGTTTGTGGGGAAAGGAGAAGGGATGGGGTCCCCTCCCCTCCCACGTCCTTGCCTTGTGAGACCCCAGGACTCAGGAGGCTCAGTGGGGACAGGACTTTGGGGAGAGGAGTCCCAGGTCTGCCCCCAGTGTTCAGGGGCCCAGATCAGGCCTGGAGCTTCTGTGTGCAGCTGGGGACGGTTCTCACAGGGACTCTCTTCCAGGCTGTGTCAGGGCCCGTGGGACCAGGTACAGGCAGGCGAGTCCTTCCCCTGACCTCCTGCTTTAGCACAGTCAGCTCCTGGGCAGCTGAGGAGACACAGGGTTTGGAATAATGGTGACCAGTTTGGGAGGGGCCTTGGAGTGATAGCTGGGGAAAGTGCGGAGAAGGATGCCCCTGATATTTCAGGTCTGATTTCTTTCCAGGGGTCGTCCCCAAACCCTCCATCTGGGCTGACTCAGGCCCCATTGTCACCCGGGGGAGCCCTGTGACCGTCTGGTGTCAGGGTCTCTGCAGGCTGAAGCCTACGTTCTGTATAAAGAGAGGGGCTCTAACCTCTGGGAAAGCAGGATCCCACAGGACTCCAGCAACAAGGCCAGTTTCCTCACTGAAGCCACGGCCTCATCCCGGGGCTATATCAGTGTGCATATTGCACCCTGGGGACATACTCTTAGAGTGCAGTGACCCCCTGACCCGGTGGTGACAGGAAAGGGAGACACCAGGTCCCCCCCCCCACTGTGGGCTCCGGGTTATGGACAAAAAGAGCCACATGCTAACCTGAAAAACTCAATGGAGGCCTGCATGGCAGTCTTGAAAACTCAGAGACCTAAAGTAGCCACAAAAGATGGTCTGAAAATTAAATATTTAACTACAAACAGGTTATAGTGGGTAGTCACATCCTAGGCCAGTATTTTCCCTGACAAAGATCACCTTTGATCTTTACTGAGCCCATTTGTCTTTTTGCCTCTAAGATAACGCATTTGTGAAATGTCTGGGTAACTTGTAACTTCCCTTTCTTTCCCGACCTGTCAGGGCACAACAAATGGCACCAGGACATTCCCTCATTGTTATGTTATCAAGTTAACATCAACTGTTAACTATGTTAAACAATCCTGTAGGCATCTGTGTAAAAGAAGCATATGTCTATCATTTCACCTTTTACCCTATCCCAGAGATTTCCCCACTTTGCTTTATCCCATCTCCTTAATCTATCACCAATGAATTTCATGTAACCCACTTACGTATTTTCCTTTTGATGGTAAATCTATAAAAACAAGGTATGAACTCCCCATTCTCCGGAGCATTATCTCAATTCACTGAGGTTCTGCTTCCTGGCATATGTCGACAGTTCGGCTCAAATAAACTCACAAAATTCTCTACAGGTTTCATTGGTTTTTTCGTTAACAGGGTCACAGACAGAAGGAATAAAGTGTGGCCTCAGGGGGATCCCACCCCTCACAGAACATACCTGGGGCATGAGGGTGATGGTCCATTAACACAGATCCTTTCTCCATCCTCAGGAGTGTACCCTGCACCCTCGCTCTCAGCCCAGCCAAGCCCTGTGGTGGCCTCAGGAGGGAACGTGTCCCTCTCCTGCAGCTCACAGTTCACATAGAGCCCTTCCCATCTGCTGAAGGAGGGAGGGGCTGACCCGCCCCGACACATGGAGGCAGAGCCCAGGACCTATGATGGCTGGTCACAGGCCATCTTCCCTCTGGGCCCCAGGAGCCCCTCTCATGGGGGGACCTACAGATGGTTCTCCCAGCTCCAACCCCAATGTGTGGTCACAGCCCAGTGCCCTTCTGCACATCGAGGTCACAGGCGAGGGACAGACCTCTGTGCAACCCCATCTGTTTCCTGGGCTCAAAATGACTGTGCTGTGTATCCAGTGGGGCCCTGGGATCAGGGGGGTCAGTGACACTGGCCTCTTGAGGACAGATCCACAAGCAGGAAGCTTAGGGAGGGACATGTGAGTCCTCTCACTGCAGCCCAGTGGGCGATGTGGGGTGTCCCTTCGGTGCCACAGTCCTCTCCTCCAAGGTGTACATGGGAGCCCACCCTTTTGGCCCAAGCCAGGCTCGCTGGTGCTGCCTGGACACAGCCTGACCCTCCAGTGTCACGTGGAGGCCGGCTTTGACAGATTCACTCTGACCAAGGACCAGGGGCTCATACCCCCTCAGCGCCTTGAGGGGCAGCACAGCCCTGACTTCTCCCTGGGTCATGTGAACCACACTCACAGGGGCCAGTACAGATGCTACAGTGGAGACAATCTCTCCTCTGTATGTTTGGCCCCCAGCGCCCCCTTGGATATTCTGGTGGCAGGTGAGGAGCCTAGCCGTGCCCCTGTCCTGAGAGTCTGCTCAGGGCTCTGGCCCAGGGCCACCTGGGGGTGATGGGGTCCAGGAGAGGGGCCTGGAGCAGAGGCTGAGCTAGGCAGAGGCCTAGGGGAGGGAGGGAGAAAGGGGGTGAGGGCCCTGAAGATAAAAGACACCCACCTAGGGGGACTGAGAGGAGCTGAGAGGGGGTCACAGACAGAGTCTCTGGAGAAGGACAAGATCCCTCAGCTCAGGGTCAAGGCCATGAGGGGAGGGATGACTCTCTACACATCTGCAGAACACGTCTGCACCCTCTCAGGCCAACTTCACCCTCAGTCCTGTGTCCTCAGGCCACCAGGGGACCTACAGGTGCTATGGCTCACGCAGTACTTCCCCCTACCTGCTGTCACACCCCAGTGACCCCCTGGAGCTACTGGCCTTAGGTTAAGAGCCCTGACCCTGTCCTTTCTGTGCTCAGGGCCCTGTCCCCTAGGAATGTCGGTGACAGTAACAAACAATGAGGTGGATGAGGTTCCGCAGAGCAGGATCCAGCCCATGAAACAGTAGAGACAGACAGGACCTCCCAGTCCTGAACCCAGTTTCTGAATTTTGATCATACCTTCTCTCATCCTCAGGTCTAGGGCACAGCTCTTACAAGGTGACTCAGAGCAGGCGCTGAGTTCAGACATCACTTGGGCTGATGAAGAGGAGGTGGGAGCCCAGGAAAGACACCAGAATCCCAGAGGTTTGGGTCTGCCCTGGCCTCTGAGACTTCTTTACCTACAACTCTTGTTTCCCATCCCCAAGATCACCCAGTGGGGACTCTCATCGGGATGCGTGGCTGGCTTGGTCCTGGTGGTCCTTGGGCTGCTGCTAGTTCAGGCTCAAAATGACACCAGCAGGACCCTCCATGCAGCCAGGATGTGAACACAGAGGGAACAACGCACCTGTCAGAGTGGGGGAGCCTTGGAGCCCATCTGGTGACCCCAGGAGGTGGTGAAAGAGAATATGGGGCACAGTTGGGGAAACTGTCTGCTGAGAACGTCCAGGGGAGGAGACGTGGTCGGCTAGGTTTGGGTGCAGGAGAATGTGGGTCATGTCCCTGTAGAGGACACCTCCTCCATCCACCTGGGGTGCTCTCCCTCCTCCCTGACCTCACGGACTCTCCTCCACTGCCCTTCTGTTCCCACCCTGTGACGGGAGAGTCCATCCCACATCGCTGGTTTGGATTCACATCTATACATCCCTTCGTGCTGGGTCACATCCACCCCAACAAAATGGGGTGTCTTCGTAACACTAGGATTATTCTTAAACCATGAAGAGCAAGCAAAACAAAGCAATAAAGCCTGATGCCTCTTCCACGTGGTCCACCCATTGCAATCCCCACCCTCCTCCGTCTCCACGAGCTTCACTCTGTATCCTTCCGGGAATGTCTGTTCACCTAGATTCCAGGTGGTTCTGAATGACGGCTGTTCTGTAGTTTAGTTGCGATTTCGCTGTGCTTGTGGGAGGTCGAGAGTACTCCCTTTACTTCCTCTGCTATGTTGAGCAGAAGTCTTACTGTTACATAATAAATCAGTAATTTTGAATTTTTGGCACCATTTTATTTAAGTAATACATAAGGTTTATTTTAAATCGTTTTAAAATTCTCCAAACCAGTTTTAAATGGATTCAGATTTATTTGTTTTATATATTTTACACCAATCAGTCTGGAGTTTATACGTGCATTTCCAACAGGAATATTTGCCACCACAGTTAATATTGGTATTTATATTTATGATTTTGAACCATTTTTATTCTTTCTCTCTTTTAGATAAGAAAATGTCATTACATATTAGCTGAACTCTGTACCTAATGTCAAAAGCTGTGTGTGTGCATGTGTGTGTTTCCACACACACACACACACTACAAATACCGTTTAATCTTTCTTAAATATGAATGCATACGTGAATGTATGCACACATACACTTTTCCAAAGTTTATGTCTTGCCATTACTTTTCTCACTTTTCCATCTCACTCTCTACTTTTTGTCTTTTGTACTGCTGGTTTAATTAGTATTTCAGTATGCCTTTAGTGAGCGTGTAAACAATCATTGAGAACTTATATGTCCACAAATGTCTCGTTTCCATTAAGATACTTGAAAACATTTTTATTTCAAAGACAGGATATAATTCAAATACAAGGAGGGAGAAAGTCTCTGATGGTTAAGGAACCACCTCCAAAAACTCCTCATTCCTCCTGCAGTCCAAACATGACCTAGTGAATTTAACATATGAGATGTGAGTTTATGAGGGTCAGATGTGGCTCTCTCTTCTCAAACTCATGGATTTTCCCTTTCTGACCTTTTCACCTTAGCTTTCTAAGGATTCTTCACTCCATTTTCATCAGTCCCCACTCCATTCCCATCAGCCCCCACTCCATTCCCGTCAGCCCCCACTCCATTCCCATCAGCCATCACTCCATTCCCATCAGCCATCAGCCCATTCCATCAGTCACGCCAGGAGGTAGCATGTCAGGAGCACTTCTTGCTCAGACTCTAGGCTGCTCTGGCCTTTGATGTTCATGCACGTTGGCCGTTTCTCTGCTGCCTGTGCAGAGGCTGCACTAATCTCTAGTGCCATTTACAAGGATGCTGTGTGGGCTGCTGTTCCAATTGCTTTTTATCTTTATTGTTGAAAATATTACAGATGTCCCCCTTTTTTCCCACTGACCCCTCCACCCCACAGCTGCACTTCCCAGGCCTTCACCACACTATTGTCTGTGTCCATGGGTTGTGCATATATGCATATAACTTCCCCAGTTAATCTCTCCCCACCCATCCGCCCACCCCAGCCTTCCCACTGAGATTTGTCAGTTCTATGTGTCTATGTCTCTGAATCTATTTTATTCATCAGTTTATTTTGTTCATTAGATGCTACATACGAGTGAGATCATGTGATACTTACCTTTCTCTGATTGGCTTATTGCACTTAGCATAATACTCTATAGGTCCCTCCATGCTGTCTCAAAGGGTAAGAGATCCTTCTTTTTATTGTTGCATAGTATTCCATGGTGTAAATGTACCATAGCTATTTAATCCACTCATCTACGGATGGGCACTTGGGCTGTTTCCAGATCTTAGCTATTGTAAAATGTGCTGCTATGAACATAGGGGTATCTATATTCTTTCTGATTAGTGTTTAGGATTTTTTAGGATATATTCCTAGAAGTGGATCACTGGGTCAAATGGCAGTTTCATATTTAAATTTTTGAAGAAACGCCAGACTGTTCTCCACAGTGGCTGCACCAGTCTGCATTCCCACTGGCAGTGCAAGAGGGTTCCCTTCTCACCATACGTTCACCAGCACTTTTTCTTTGTTGAGTTCTTGATGGTGGCCATTCTGACAGGTGACGTGATACCTCATGTTGTTTAATTTGCATCTCTCGGATGATCAGTGACTGCATCAATTTCATTGATTACTATGGGTTTCCAGCTCTTTCATTTCCATCTGTTTCATTTGCATCGAATTGGTTTTCTGCTGCGTCCCAGCTGGCCCGCCCCTGGCTCCACACTCTCCCCCAGTCCTGCTGGTCCTGCTGTAGGAGACTCCACTCTTCACTATAGCTTGGCCAGTTCTTCCTCAGAAGTGGAGACCTGCGCCTCTTGACTAATTCCTTCAGCTGCCAGACATGTGAGCAGCTGGGCCTCGGTGCATCAGGAATTGTTCCTGCAGCTGGGCTTCCAGCTTACCCAGTCTCTTCAGGAGACCCTGTCCTTGCTGTTTCTGGGCCTGTAGTTTTTGCAGATCAGCATTTTCCCTTTGGAGTCCATCCTGAAGAGCCTGGCCCACACCACTCTCTGCTGAAGATTACATCTTTGGCCCAGCTGGAGTGGCCCGGTTGGTTGAGCATTGTCCTGTGCACTGAAAGGCTGCTGGCTCAGTTTCAGGTCAGGACACACACCGGGGTCGAGGGTTCAGTCCCTGTTTGGGACACAAGCAACTGACTGATGCTTCTCTTTCACATGCACGTTTCTCTGTCTCCCTCTCTCCTTCCTCTCTCTAAGCATGTCCTCAGGTGAGAATAGTTTGTTTTTTTAGGTCAGTGGTGTCATTGTTCAGGCCATCTAGTCTGTAGGAGGACTGGATCCTATGATGCTCTTTTGGAAACAGGCCCTGTCTCGTGGTGGGAGCATCTCAGTGAAGTATGGTAGCAATCATCTCAGGTAGAAAATGTAGTTTAACTTACACCCTGCTGTTTGGCTTCTGAATTATATAAATCATCCCATTCGATTGTAATTTCAATACCTCATTGGTTGTGGTCATACTGGTTTTAGAAAGCACATTCTTCTGTCCTGGGAACCAGGACAGCACAATTATCCTAAATTACCTCAGTGGCTGCAGATAACGCGTTCTGGTTTCCTCAGTGGTCCCAGGACCAGGACAGCACAATTACTCTAAATTGCCTCGATGGCTCCAGATAATGTGTTTCCGTTGACTCAGTGGTCCCGAGACCTGAGGGCTCTGGATAATGTGTTCCTGTCAACTCAGTGATCCAGAAACCCAAAACTATAATTTAACTAACATGCTCAATTCTGCTTCTGTAAACTGCTTTGTGCAAACCAGGTTCCTCATTCCAAACCCAAAGATGTAATCGATACCTTTGTGATTTTTGCCTATATGAATCTGGTGTTGCGGCCATATTATCACTGTGAGATTTGGAGAGCAAAATGCCCCCTCGTAGTCCCGGATTTGCAATAAATGTGACTCCTAATTCGACTTCTTGAGGCGTCCTTGTGTGATTCACGGGGTACATTACAACATCAGGAGTAAAAATGGGAAAAGGATCAATGCCATTTATTAACTTCTGATTGATTGAGTGAAAAGCCAAGGCAAACATATCCTTTGAAAGCTTCCTACAGGGTCATGTTACACCCTTAGGTAGGCTAGTCAGGTAGACGGTAAGCAGTTTTCAGGAAGATCTCACAAACTTCCAATCCAGACAAAACTCATCCACATCCTTTTTAGTTTCCAGGAAGATGCCATCCTCTTCAGCTTTTTCTGCAGCGGATACAACCCACGTTTTCCTCTTAGAAGATGGCACAAGGCTGGTGGCCAGGACATGGGACCAGGTGCTTTCTCCAATGTGCCCTTTACCAAATGCATGGCACCTACAGACTCATCTCCATGAGCATCGCACCATGGCCAACACCACTCAGCTCCCAAGCGCTTCTAAGGGCAGCCACAGGTGAGTGATGCTGGTTTTCCTTCATCACCAGACAGAAATCCATGTCTGGGGCTTAAAATGATGAAAAAAAATGGCACCATGGTTGGCCTTGTCCTCAGGTTTTACAGCCCACGAGACCCCATTGCAGAGGTCCCGCTGTCCAGCAAGGCACTATGGGTGTGGTCAAGTGTTGGTGGAGGTTCACGTGCCTCAGCGACACCTGCAATGCATTCTGGGTACATGCACAAGACACAGAGCAATGAACAATTCCGATTTGCTCAGGACACGTTTGTCTTCTGGGTGAGCTAAATCCCAAACCTTTCCAGGTGTCAGGTCTGGGAGCCTGGTATGTGCAGGAAGGCAGCAGCATCAGAAGCCGATACCCTCAGGGATGGCCTGCACCACCCTGTCCGCAGCATTTTTCACATGAAGGGGTCCCGCTTGATGACTCTGTCAGGGAGAGCTGGGCCGGCACAGCCATGTGCTCCCATCCTGCAGGGGAGGGGAGGGAAGGACAGCAGACAGAGGCGGGGTGGGGAGGAAGAGGAGGTGCATGGGAGGCAAGCCCTTCCCTCCTCTCACCCCCTGGGATTTCCCTTTCATGTCCATTCCTATTGGACGCCCCCCTCCCATACGCCTGCTTCTGCACACAGAGTCCCCCGCAGGGCTGACCTGATGTTTAGGACGCAAAGAGGTGGAGAGTGGGATCTGCCCTGCCCCATGGTGTCCTCTCTCCCTAGGTTAGCATCTGCCTGTGATGTGCCCAGCAGGGCCCACCCGAAGGTGAGCCTCACACTGACACCTGGACAGAAGCCCATGCCCAGCTAGAATGGACTGAATCTGTTTCGTACACAGCATGTGGAGGCAGCTTCCAACTTCCACCTTAAGTCCACGTCCCCTCCCTGTGTGTGGCCACCCGGAGCCCCCTCCTGCCCACACAGAGGCGGGAAACTCCACGCTGACGACTTCTGGCTGTCCCCAGGCACAGAAGCCACTCGGCTTTCGCAGTGGTTGTCCATTCTGCGTCCCTCTCCATCTGGGGAGCTTCCACTTCCCTTTTCGAGCACTGAGGATGGACACATGTTTCAGAAACAGTGTGCATAGCCTTCCTCAGGATCCGGACCAGACGGGGATTTGTGTGTTGGTATAACAATCATCGATTCCTGCGGAGCTCACGGCTCACCTCACAGGCTTAGCCAGGTGTGGAAGTGAACCAGGATGGCGTCCTCCAAGTCCCACAGCACCGACCCCACAACCCTCTAATGAGCTGGGTTCTTGACGACGTGCTGCATGAGAGGAAACCGCGGCTCAAGAGATTGTACGTTGAGGGTGAAGGTCACATGCCTAAGGGACAATGGAGGACTATTTAAGTGCTTTCATCTATGAACTAGGAGGTCGAGGTTTGATTCCCAGTCAGGGTACATGCCCGGATTGCGGGCTTGATCCCCAGTGTGGGGTGTGCAGGAGGCAGCTGGTCAATGATTTTCTCTCATCATGGATATTCCTCTCTCTCTCTCTCTCTCTCTCTCTCTCTCTCTCTCTCTCTCTCTCTCTTCATCTCTGAAATAAAAAAAATATATATATTTATATAAAAATTAAATAAACAAGAATCCGTTTTGTTCCCCAAATCGGAGGAATAACACACTTACTGTCCACTAAAGGTGAAGACAGAGACCCAGGACAAGGTGGGGCAATCTTCCTGAGGAGCAAGAGCACCCAGGGGAGGGACTCAGGGGAGCTCCCAGGCCACTGGGGTGGATGCTGTTGCAAGAAGGGGAGCTGACCAGGGGCTGGGGTAGAAAGAACCACACTCTGGGGCCAGCGGGAGAGACCAGCTTCCTTCCCTTATTTCTCTGCATTTTCCCTCTGTGCTCACTGTCCGTGACAGCGCCCCGAGCTGCACAGATGGAGGGTGAGCGTGTGTGTCCCTGCTGATCTGAGCTCTGGTTTATTTAAGGGTAAAGTTAGATTTTTATTTAAAATTTTAAAAAATATGTTTTTGTTAATTTGAGAGACATAGGAAGGGAGACAGAGAGGGAGATAGAAACACTGAGAAACATTGGTTGACGGCTTCTTGCATGGCCCTGCTAGGGATTGAGCCCACAACCCGTGCATGTGCCCCGACCAGGAATCAACCCAGCTACCTCTTGGTGCCACACCGGCCAGGATGTAAAGTTAGATTCTTTATATCCATTTTTAAAAATATATATTTTATTTCAGAGATGAAGGGAGAGGGTGAGATAGAAACATCAATGATGAGAGAGAATCATTGATTGGCTGCCTCCTGCACACCCCACAATGGGATCAAGCCCATAACCTGGGCACGTGCCCTTGATGGAATTGAACCTGAAACCCTTCAGTCCGCAGGCTGACACTCTATCCACTGAACCAAACTGGCTGGGGCTGTATTATTGTTTCCTGAGGTAGACCTATGTAAGTACGCTTTCCTTTTAAGACTGCTTTTGTTGCATCCTATACATTTTGAAAAGTTCTGTTTTTGTTTTCATTTGTCTCAAGGAAGTTTTGATTTCCTGTTTCACTTCCTCTTTGGTCCACTGGTTGTTGAGGAGCATGTTGTTTAGTCTCCACGTATTTGTTTTTTCCCCCAATTTTTCTCCCTATAGTTGAGTTCTAGTTTCATGCCATTGTAGTCAGTAAAGATGCTTGATATGATTTCAATCTTCTTCAATTTATTGAGGCTTGTTTTGTGGCCTGATATGTAACTTATCCTGGAGAATGTTCCACGTGTACTTGTTTATTCTGCAGTTTTTAGACGAAATGTTCTATCAATATCTATTAAATTGGTCTGACCTAATGTGACATTTAAGGCCATTGTTTCCGTAGTAATTTTGTTTGGATGATTTCAGTAGGGTGTTTACTGTGATTTCCTCCCTTTATGTAATTACCTGCTACTATTTGGTTGTGTATTTACTATTATTATATTCTTATTGGATGGATCCCTTTAGAGTTGTGTAATTTTTTTTGCATTCTTTGTTTTAAAGTCTATTTTGTCCAATATGAGTATTGCTACACCAGCTACTTGCATAGAGTATTTTTCCATCCTTTCAGTTCAGTCTGTCTTTCATTTTTGTCTTTATTATTAAAAGTATTACAGATGTCACCTCTCCTCACGGGACCCCTCTCCCCTCCCAGCCTTCACCACACTCTTGTCTGTGCCCAGGAGTTATACATACATACCTACAAGTTTTTTTGGTTAATCTCTTCCCCACCCCCTGCCTTCCCTCTGAGATTCCACAGTCTGTTCCTGCTCCTATGTCTCTGGACCTATTTTGTTCATCAGTTTATTTTGTTCATTAGATTCCATATATGAGTGAGATCGTGTGACACTTGTCTTTCTCTGACTGGCTTATTTCACTTAGCATGCTACTCTCCGGGTCCCTCCATGCTGTCTCCAAGGGTAAGAGAGCCTTCTTTTTTACTCCACAGTAGAATGTGAGGCCTATGGCTCTGTGCCATTTCAGTTCCACCAAATACTTAGGGATTTTAAGGGACTACCAATATCTCATTACATATGCCAAGCAGCTCATGCTTCAGACTAGGAAAACAACCTATTAGTGGGTTCAGGGCATCAGGTGACCTGGATAACCATGGGATGGCCACTTTACCACAGGGTCTCTGCCTTCCCGACCTCCAGTTCTCGGGAAGCCTGCCTTAGGGACTCTGCTGCGCTGTCCATCTCTGGGTAGCAGCTAGTGTCAGCAGGATGCTTCTTGGGAGTTACATTCAGTGATGTATTACTAAGGTCACACATAAATTTTGTGCACTTATAGGTCGAGATAAGTTATGTCAATATAGCAGCACCAACATTATTGTGCCTTCTCTATATCCCCTCTCAGACACGATGAGACAGGTCTGAAAGGATGTACGAGAGTCCCGAAAATGTCTTCAAGCCATTAGAGAATGCCCTTTAGGTCACTGCTACTCAAACACATAAGCAGCCAATCGAGGGAATAACACACTGCAAGGTGGGGGAACTCAGAGTCCCGGAGCTTTGACTAAACTAAAATTTGATGTATTTCTCCCCAGTGTTGTTGACAGTCTCCCATACATTCTAATGTGCCATGCCAGGAGGGGTGCACTGTTGCTGGGACAACTGAATAGGTATGAACAAAGCTCCTCACTGATACCTCTGGCTTTAGATCAGGTGCAGGCTGCCTCCAATTAGCCAGGATCACAAACTCCCGCCAGGACTCTTTCTCTGGCTCATCTCATTACTAAACGAGGGTGGGGGAGGAGTGTAACTCCAATCCAGAGATGTCACAAGAACTGAGAGAAAAGCTGCCTGGAGCCTGCGCCAACCTGTCCGTACACCTTGACGGGACCCCTGGAGAGAGGTGTGCCACTGCCCCAGCCTCAGGCCACCTTCCCTTTGCAGCATGTGAATGACTCGCAGGATGTGGCATCATCTCCTGAAGCTGTCAGAGTACGTGACCATGAGTATCCGATGGAATATGCTGCTTAAGAAGCAACGTGTGCGTAGCACAGAGCATCACCTGGCCCAGGCTTGCTTCTATGCTCGTATGTACTGGAGGGCAAATTAAATCTCTTCATTGCCCAAACTGAACCCAATTCACCACCACTTAAAATGGTGGGATCCCCCCGGGCAATGAAGAACAAAACCCTCGTTTTTCTGGTTATTTGGGTCATTTGAACAAAGATGCGTCCCCACTGCCATCAGCCCAGTGCTGGCTTTGAGCCGTGCGTCACAGCAAGGCGCAGGTCAGCAGCACTGCCTGCCCCTTCTCTCTCATCTCAATGCCGGCCCACTGTCATTCTCCAGCCCAGGCAGCCCTCCCTGAAGACTGTTCCAGCAACACCAAGAACAATGTGAATCACACTCTTTGCATTCCAGGAACACACAAAATGTGCATCTGAATGGTTTTTAAAAATTTTGTTTTTAATTCATCCCCACTCCATATGCAGTCTAAAAGACGGTTCAAAGACATCTGCCAGCATATAGACCAACTGTTTGAGATTACTGGATTTGACACAAGTTTCTTTTTCTTGAGTGGTAATGGCCCTTTCTGCTTATTTGCTCAGATCCACACTCTTGCCTGTTCCCCTGGGGGGCACATATACACTTGGGACCACTGGGCTCATCTCATTTTGGACACTTTTATGTTTGCCAACTGCAAAAGCTAACTGGTCCTTTTAGGTCAAATCTCAATTGTGGGCTCAATGGAGTCATGCTCTAGTCAACAGAGCTACAAATGCTAAACAGTTAAGAGGCAAATGAGCAAAATCAACTTTTGCTTTTCATATTTCCTAGATAAGATTTGGGGCTTTAAAAAGAAATATCTTATGAAAAAAGAAAAAAGCATAAATGAGCATTTAAAAGGATTTTTGTTAGCATCGACAGAGAAACACAATTTAATTCCATTTGTTCCATGGAGAGGAAAACAGGCATCAAAGGAAGTGACTTTATATTTATAATTATATCCAACCTAATCATAAAACTGTTTTGTTAAAACCACCATAAAAATTAAAACTAATCTAAAATATAGTTGCAGCGTTCTGCAGGATCTGAGGGAGATGTTGCAGGTTGAAGTGAATGTTCCCTTGGGTTGCCAAATGCATTCCCAAGGGAGCTTCCTAGGCGGCTGGGAATAGAAGGCCTGCATCGATCTTGTTTATCCATAAGCACTAACCTTCAACTGCACACACAGATTTAAGACTTGCCCGACCTCAATGCCCAAGTATCGGAAATTGTAAGCTAGATGTACCTATGTGGGAAGTTTTTTTTCACAGCTCATACCAGAGCAAAGAAGCTCTCAGAAAAGGAAAAAAACTACTGTGTGTCAACCTTCAAGGAAAACCCTAATGTAGAAGAGCAACTACTTTATTTTTTTTCAACTGCAGAGTTTGTTTTTAAAAATTCAGCTGCTGCCCTGGCCAGTTGGTTGAGTGCCGTCTCCTGCACTGAAAAGTCGTGGGTTCAATCAATTCCTGGTTCACGCATGTTTGGGAGGCAACTGATGGATGTTTCTCTCCAAAAACAAACAAACAAACAAACAAAAAATCAATAAAGACATACTTTCAAGTGAGAATTGGAAAAAAATTCAGCTACTTCATAGTAAAACGTCAAGGTTTTTGTTTGTTTTACATGAGAAAGGAGTGTAGATAAGTTCATAAACCAGTATACAAATGTTTATGAGCCAGTAAATTTAAAAGACAACAAAAAAAGCTGCATGGATCCTAAGAGGACATGTGATAGGTCCACTCCAGCCCGAGGTATTGTAAGAGCAGCCTCTGTCCCTCAGAGCGGGGCAGCGTGAAGTCAGGTGCTGCACAGGGCTCAGTTATTCCCTAAAAGGAACAGAGGAAGGAAAACAAGCACATGTCAGCCTCAGAACTCCATCCCGAACAGAGAGAGACCGTGGAGAAGCCCTCTGCGCCCTGTGCGCGGTCCCTGCGGGAGAGCTTTGGGAGTGGCAGGGTTCCTGCTGAGGGCGGGCCGGGCGTGGGAGAAACTCACTGCAGCAGGAGGCCACTCCCAGGGGCTGGGCTAGTCAGCAAGTGGCCCTGAAGTCCTGGCTTTGCAGTCTGTGAGGCAGCTGTGGGCCTGCGGGGCGCCGACCCCTCTACCGTGGGTTCTGTTGGTTAAAAATACAACAGTTGCATCCGTAGCACTTCAGTTATTTAAAAACAACCTCACCCTCCTTTCCCGCATTCAACTGTAAGAAAGGAGGAACTCATTAAGCATTTATTCTCAGGTTTCTGAATTGCTATTAAAATTTCATTACATGTAAAACCTAACAGACAGCCCCAAATTGTTAGGGTTATCTCAAGGGACCCTGCATCGGGCAGTGAGAGTTGACATCAACTGAAACGAGCTGGACTTCCGCTGCTGGCTGTCTCCAGGCCAGCAGCCGTCTGCTGTCCCCCCGGAGTGGTCCCTGCCACCCCTCGATGAGGGCGCTGGGCAGCAGCAGGGTGTGTTCTGGGGGAAGCAACTGGTTTTGCCTTGTTTCCAGAATCACAGAGACTATGATGAACTTGACACTGAACACTGGTGAGTCCTGAGTTGGGGAAAGCCCGAGGTGGAGGGTGGCGTTCAGAGGCTCTTCCCTCCTGTGCCTGGTGTCATACGTGGCCTCTGGCTCTCTCTTCTTCCACTGCTTGACTTCCTGCTTCTTTTTCATTGGTGACCCCTCCTAACGTCTTCTTGCCCGTGGCTTTACTGGCCTCTTCCTGAGGAAGAAAGAATGGAATGCTCAGTTAGCTCCTGGCCCGCAGACCGCCTGCCTGCTCTGATGGGAGAAGGCATCACAGGACTACTCAGGCTTTCCCAGCTGCCCAGACTGGGAGCGGTTACTTGTCTTCAGTTAAAATGACCAGCTTGCCACTGTTTGATGACCAGATCTACGTGGCAAGCTGGAGGGGAGGGTGAGCTCAGGAGCAAAACGCAGCCTGCGGCCGGGGAGCAGGCCTCTCTCACCCCGTGCCAGGCTGGCTCCCAAGACTCCAAGTAGAGGGCACATCGGTGGGCATCCCCACCACAGCCCATTTCCTGGGAGAACAGAGATCTCAACATGGAGGTTTTACCTGGAAAAAACCTAATGCGCTTGATTTTTCTTAAAAAGAATAAAAGCTTTAGTACATGTCTAGACACGCGGTTCCTGCATGCAGGTCCGTGCCTCTACTGGTGAGCAGAGCTGCCCCACGCTCCCTCTGGACCAGCCCGGCCTCTCAGCTCGGCACTTGCTTTCCTGGGCTGCGCCTGAGACTGTAAACCGGAGGGCGAGGCCAGTCCCCATCTACCCGATGGCCAGCGAGCCCGCACACACCTTGGCATCCTGTTCCGCAAACTTGGCGAACATGTTGGCGTAGATCCTGCGGTCCCGCTCGTTGTGCTCCTTTGCCTTCTTCTGGCACATGGAGATCTGCAGCCGCGCAGCCTTGTTCTGGGGGTTGACTGCCAGCACCTTCTCGAAGTCGCCCTTGGCTGACTCGAACTCGTTCATGAGCAGCTGGGCTTCACCCCTCCGGTACAAGCCCTTCTCATTGGCACTGTCTAGTCCCAGGGCCTGGAACACAAGGTGTACGTTTCAGAAAGAATGAGTGTAACTTGTGGGACTTTGAAAGAAACTCAGTATTTAAATAACTTACTAAAGCTCTCTGGCCGGGGAATTAGAAAAAGTGGATTGAAAGGATGGGCTCAAGGTTATTACATACCACTGATCAAAACACAACTAATTACCCAACTAATTTCTGTGCTTAATACGATTTCTCTAAAGACCACAAAGGGTTTGGAAAGGGGATTTTTAAGAAGTTCCTTTTACAGTTCAATTGAAAGGAGTAAATGACCAAGAACAGCTGAGAAAGTTTTGGATAAACAAAAATAGTAAGAGAATTGCCTTACCCGAGAAAAAGATATTCTACCAACTACTGACATTGAAACAGTTTGGTTAATAGTCCGTAAACAAACAGGTCAGTGGAGCAGAACAAAGCAAGATAGACTATGTCAATCAGCAGGGAAAGGGTTAACTTGACAAAAAAAAATGGGGTCAAGGCAGTAGCTACCCATGTAAAAAATAAGACTTAATTCTTACCTCACATCATAAACACAAAAATAAGTGCTAAATCAAGTATATCTACATGCACTGCCCAACAAAAATAATAGATTTTTAAAATTATTAAAAAAAAAAAAGTAAGCCTAGTTGGAGTAGTTCTGCAGGTACTGAATGGGGTTATTTTATACTCTTAGGGTGGGGAAGACTTCTAACCAGAAAGGACAAGACAGATTTGATTCTGTCAACATTAAAACTTCCTTTATGGAAAAGATGCCATCCCAAGTTAAAAGACAAGTAAGGAGAATGGGGTCCTAGTGTCCCTATTGCCAGACAAAGCGTGCAGAGTCATAATGTATAGATTGTCTCAATCAACCGAAAACAGACCAATAATGCAGTCGAAGAATGTGAGCAGGCAATCACAGAGGTGAAACAATGAAAATATGTGCAATAAGAAATGAAAAAAAATTGTCAATTGAGAAAAAAACCACTGATATCATTCAGTGATAAAATATATTTAACTTTAAAATGTTACTATATTAAGATTATTGTCTTTTGACCCATTATTTCCACTTCTAGGAAATTATCCTATAGAAACAATCCCACAAGTATGCAAAGAGACACCACATAACCTGTAACATCACCACCTGGACATCTACCAAATGGGATCGGTGAGATAAACCATAGATGCGTGCAATGGATACTCAATAGATATTTAAAAGAATAAAGGAGAGTTATATGATAGATTGATAAGATGCAGAAAAATGTCCTCGTTTTATAAAATTACGTGTCTAAATCTACATATTCTAATTTTTAAAAGAATATATATATATTACTCTACGTATGGAAAAAATGGAAGGAATATATGTGAGATCAATGAGTGATTTTGGGAGAGATGGTCAACTGAAATCTTATAAATAAACTTTTACTTTCTTGTATGTTTTGTAATTTTTGAACTTGAATAACTTTATACTACTATAATAAAAAATGAAGAAAAAGCTTAAAATGTAATTAACATTTTTTCTTAGGCAAAAATTGAATGAAACACGATAGGAACATATTAATCCACAAAACTCAAAATCTTAAAATTCAAAAATAATCTTACAAAGAATATATGAAATTGTTGCTTGTTTTTCTTTCCCTTTTAACTTTAAGATATAATCGATTGTTAGCTGTTACCCATAGCATAACACACATTGGTGGCTCTAAGACCAGACACCTGACCTAAAGTCAGCATTACATCCATGTGCATAAGAACATCAGAATCATGCTTCAGACAGACACCTTCACGAACCCCTGGGTTCACAGCCCAGGAACAGTACTAGCAACACAAATGTGAAAGAGAGAGGGCTCCTGATGCTTAGTGGGTCTTTCCAACTATTTATGTGTATTCCTAATCAGGGAACAAATATGATAACAAACAGTGACTTCCTTATATGTCTTCAGTATGAGCAGTTGTGGCCTGTTTTATTGAAATCCTGAAAGGCTTAAGTTACATCTGTTCTTATTAAACTGAACCTGAGGAGTTATATGATACCAAGTTATAATCTGATACCAAGTGGTATTAATTTAAGGAAGGACATGGATAAAATTGTTTAACTTTATTGAAACTTTTATTCATTATGCATTATTATAAACTAGAGGCCTGGTACATGAATTCATGCACAGGTGGGATCCCTTGGCCTGGCTGGTGATGGGGCTGACTTGGCCAGCAGTGGGGGGAGAGGAGCCGAGAGAGGTTGGCTAGCGGCGGTGGGGGGGGGAG
>PVJC01016593.1:0-33619 GCA_004026665.1 Murina feae | reverse complement strand
ATTTTCTTTAATCTCTGACACCTCTATTATAGAGAAAGGACAAATAGCAATATTAAAATATCTCCTCTAATTAATCCCCTTTTAATGTGCACGAATTTCGTGTACTGGGCCACTAGTTTATAATAAACCGAAATAGTATTTAAAACATATCAGTTGTTAAATATTAAAAACTAGGGCCCCAGTGCGTGAAATTCGTGCACATTAAAAGGGGATTAATTAGAGGAGATATTTTAATATTGCTATTTGTCCTTTCTCTATAATAGAGGTGTCAGAGATTAAAGAAAATTAGTAAAACATATATGAAAATCTTCCTCCTGTCAGAGTCTGGGGTGCACCATGGAACCCAGAGTCAAGTCTTCAACCACCTACATGCACCTCAAAATTGCTCGAGACCCAAACCTGGACGGCCCCCCTTCATTGGGCTAGATCCAGACCCGGCCGGTCCCACCCTGTCAAGCCCTGCCAGGTGAGGGGGTGCAGCCTCAGGTCCCCTGGGTGCCAGGGCACGGGGGCACGGCCTGAGGTCCCCCATCAAGCCCTGCTGGGTGGAGGGAGTGGCCTGTGATCCCCCAGCCTGGCGCGAGGACAGGGGGCACAGCCTGAGGTTTCCTGGCCTGGTGCTGGGGTGGGGGGCATGGCCTGAGGTCCCCTGGCCCAGCACCAGGGCAGAGGGCACACTTTGAGGGCCCCTGTCAAGTCCCGCTGGGTGAGGGACACAGCCTCAGGTCCCCCAGCCCGGGGCTAGGGTGGGGAGCATGGCCTGAGGTTCCCCAGCCTGGCACCAGGGAAGAGGGTGCAGCCTGAGTTCCTCTGGCCTGGTGCCAGGGCGGGGGGAGCAGCCTGAGGTCCCCTGTCAAGCCCTGCGGGTGGAAGGCACGACCTGAGGTCCCCTGTCAAGCCCCATGCAGGAGGTGGGCAGGCGCGCAGCCTCAGGTCCCTGCGGATTGCTCCTTAAGGCTCGTTATGGGAACTTAGCCTCAGCTGTGGGTGCAAATTGACCGGAGTGACGGTCAATTTGCACATTCCCTCTTTATTATATTAGATTAGATAAGTTCATTAAGGATATACAGTTGATTTTTTTTTAAGTCTCCAACAACCGTTAAGTTATTTTTCCCCTATAAAATACTCGTGCATTCATCTTGGTTAACAGTTATATTGCAGAGAAATACTATCGGTTACAAGTGGGATGAATATTTATAGAAAAAAGGACAAAAACCCTTCTTAGAAACGAAGGACACATCAATACGCATGTCACTCTCCTGCCAAGGTTAGGTGTACAGTTTTTTGTTTTGTTTTGTTTTGTTTTTATAAGAAAGCATTTTTTTGGTTTTACATAGCAAGACACACTCTGGCACAGCTTTCTTTTAAAAAATATTTCTTTTATTGATTTCAGAGAGGAAGGGAGAGGGAGAGAGAGAAACATCAATGATGAGGGAGAATCATGGATCAGCTGCCTCCTGCACGCACCCCACTGGCGATCTAGACCGCAACCTGGGCCTGTGCCCTTGACCGGAACTGAACCTGGGACCCTTCAGCCCGCTTGCTGATGCTCTACCCACTGAGCCACACCGGCCAGGGCGCAGCGTGGTTTTGATGCCACTGGATGTCAGGAGTCATCGGTCTTGCTCAGACTGCATTTCCAGTCAGTACCTGGCACAAGCCTGCACGGAACAGGCCCTCTATGTTTACACAGAGTCCTAGGCACTCGAATGTTTACATAATGAATTAATATTTGACCTGCATTTATCCACATCATGGAAACAAAGGCTGGTTCCGCGCGTGTGGCGCAGGTGTGACCCAGGAACCAAAAGGTCACCTGTTCGCCCAGCAGCAAACATGCCTGGGTTGCGGGCTCCATCTCCAGCAAGGGGCAACAGGTGATGGTCCCCCCTCTATCTATCCTTGTCCCTTCCTCTCTCTCTCTCTCTAAAAATCAACAAAAACATTAAAAACAAAACTCTGAACCCCTAATATACCAACTACAGGAAATCCAATCACCCAAGTAAAAATCAAATTAACAAACTTGTCCACCCTTAATTTGTAGGGTCATCAGGGAATGCTTGGACAGTGTACAACACACTAATCCCGTGTAAACGAACTCTCTTCCTCCTTCCAGGCCACTTAATCTGTGATGATCTAAAAGTAACATGCGCGACGACAAGTCTGTGTTTAAGCTTCTAATCTGCACTACATTCTCTCTGAGAATTTAATGGCACCCACAGGTCATTTAAAATAGCATATCTATCTCTGTATCTATACTAATAAAAGGGTAATACGCTAATTAGACTAGACAGACCGGACATTGTCCGGTCCTCCTTCCAGACAAAGCCACGATGGCAGAGTGGTTAGGGGTGATCAGGCAGGCAGGCAGGTGAGCGGTTAGGAACTAGTGGTCCCGGATTGCGAGAGGGATGTCCCAGATTGGAGGGGGTGCACGCTGGGCTGAGGGACTCCCCCCGCCTGTGCACGAATTTCATGCACCGAGCCTCTACAGTGTGAGTGTGTGTGAGTGTGTGTGTGTATATATATACATCACAATTGAAGGAGTGTCTTTCACACCATTAAAATACCCTACATGATACTGAAAAAAACTAGTAATTTGACAAATTTTCCAATTTCAAGTCTCCATTAATGAGAAAAAGAAGCAGCAGCGTATGAGCTCTGGAACTACTAAGGAGTCAACATCGGAACCTGCACTGACCTGGTGGCAGCGTTATATAGAGAGAGACCACCTTGGTCATCTTGGGCTCCTGTGTCAGTGGTACCCGACGGACCGTCTGGCAGGCTGACATCAGCCATTCCCCAAAGGCTCTTCTCTTCTCTTGTCTATGTGCAGTTATAAATCACAGAGTGAATTACCAAGCACCATACTCTCGGAAGCCACTTAGCATTCAGGGGAAATTGATTCCACTTCGCCAACAATGTGCTCTATTTATTTATTGTTCTCCTTACTGATTGGTCCTGAATCTGCTGGGATAGGGCCAACGGACCCCAGCACTGGACTCAACATATTTATTGCTCGGAGGCTGAAGTCCCACCGAGCTGGCTTCATGTCAGCCAGAGCCAAAGACCCAAGGGAGTCTGACTCCAAATTCCAAGAGCTGAGCAAGTGGAAGCAGCTGAGTTTTCCTGAAAGGATGACTAACCACCGACTTCCCTCTGCAGCCTTTACACCAGTGTTTCTCAAATGCAGGGATTAGCAGCATCGGAGATGCGCACACTTCTGTGTCCTGCTCTATTTCTGGGGCCCGAGCTCTAAGGATCAGCACACTCCAACCAGCTCCTAAGGGACATTCAGGCTCACATCAGAACCACTGCCTTAGTCACCTACTGGGAAGCAGTACGTTAGTACAGAACACAAGCCGATATAACCAAAGCCCAGCGACCACAACAGCATAGAGACCAGAATGACCGCTCGACCAGCCGCTATGAGGTGCTCTGACCACCTCTTGGTTCCCCCTCCCCGACCTGCAGGTTCCGATCGCAGGATGGCGAACGGGGAACCAGGTGGGTGGCGGTGGGGCGGGACTGGGGACTGGCAAGCCGGTGGAAGATGGCCCTGACCGCAGGCTGGGCCTGGGGACCCTTCCCCTGCATGATTTTGTGTGCTGGGCCTCTAGTAAGTACATATTTAGAGTTGAAAGAAAAATGGTTTCAAATTACTGCAAAGATGCCCTGACCAGTGTGGCTCAGTGGATAGAGCGTCGGTCTGTGGACTGAAGGGTCCCGGGTTCGATTCTGGTCAAGGGCATGTACCTTGGTTGCAGGCACATCCCCAGTAGGAGGTGTGCAGGAGGCAGCTGATTGATGTTTCTCTCTCATCGATGTTTCTAACTCTCTTTCCCTCTCCCTTGCTCTCTGTAAAAAAATCAATATATTTTTTAAAAAGATAAAAAACATGGTCAGTTCTAACTAAAGCAGGTGGTAGGGAACAAGTGATTTTAACTGTTTCAGCTCTTAGAGATCATGACAACGGAAATAAGGGAAGTATTAATATAGAGATGTGCTACTCATATTTGGGGACAAAAAGTAAGTAGCTCCCAAGATTTGGAATCCACTGAGAAAAAATACATTTTATGTTTTATGCAATTGCCTAAAAATGTAAGAGAAATTATTTTGTATTCTGCTTATGAAAGCTAATTGTCTTTTCAAATGATATATTTTATTATTATAAAACACTAGGGGCCCGGTGCACAAAAATTTGTGCACTCGGGGCGGGGGGGGGGGGGTCCCTCAGCCCAGCCTGTGCCCTCTTGCAGTCTGGGACACTTCGGGGGATGTCCACCTGCTGGCGTGCCTGGCCAGCCTGGGTGAGGAGCTGATGCCTGTTTGCAGCGAGGCTGGCTGGGATTTATTTAACTTCTAAAGTTTAAACTTTGTTGCTTTAACCGGAGCCCAGGTCAGGTTGCCCCTGACAATCTAGGCTCCCAGCGCTTCCTTGAGCCCAAGGCGGGAAGCAGGTAACTGAGGTTTATCTTCTATAATTGAAACTTTGTTGCCATGAGCGGAGGCCACAGCTGGCCTAGGCAGACAGGAACCTTAGCTTCCTCCATCACTGGGGCAAAGCCTCCTGCTTATTCCAGCTCCGTGGCTGCTGGCTGCCATCTTGGCTGGGTTAATTTGCATACAGCCACTCTGATTGACTGGTGGGCGTGGCTTAGCTGTCTCGGAGTGAGGGTCAATTTGCATATCGCTTTTATTAGATTAGATTGTAACATTTAAAACCAATTAAATGAACCGTCATTCTGCATTTTTATTATTCTAAAAAGCGGCAATTATTTTGGGTAGTAATATATGCCAAATTAAAAATTTGAGCCCAGCCGTGGTGGCTCAGTGGTTGAGTGTCGAACTACGAAGCAGGATGTCATGATTCGATTCCTGGGCTTGAACTCTGACCATGCAGAAGGCAGCCAGCCGATCAATGATTCTCTCTCATCACTGATGTTTCTATCTCTCGTTCTTTCTCCCTTCCTCTCTAAAATCCATAAAAAAATATTTTTAAAAAATTGAGATTGTCATTTTCTGCCTCTAAAATACCATAATGGTTAAAAAAACAAAAAAACCCAAACCCAAACACTTCTGTTTTTATAACGAGCAATCATGCATTTTTATTGAAAGTTAATAACTGCATTAACTCCAGACTACAGAATTCAGCCTCTTCAGAGAAAACAACATTCATCTGTATTTTCAAAAGTTCTATCTACTTGATCTTTTTCTCTTACCACCAAGATGCTTTGAAAACTACAGATGAAAAAGGGTTTGTTTTTTTTTAAAAAAGTACATTATTAATTTCAGAGAGTAAGGGAGAGGGAGACAGAAACATCAGTGATGAGAGCGAACCACTGATCGGCTGCCTCCTGCACGCCCCGTCCCGGGGGTCAAGGTCAAGCCCACAAACTGGGCACGTGCCTGGACATTGAACCTGGGACCCTTCAGTCCACAGTCCGACGCTCCATCCACTGAGCCAAACCGGCAGGGCCAAAAGGATGTTTTCTAAAGCCCAATGCAGGTGCCTTTGCCTAGTGGGGGATAATGAAGAGAAATAAAGAATAAAGAAATATGACGTTTGAAATAAAAAGCGATTCTCAATCAACCATTTCTACGTTTACGCCCACTGCTTTCCAGGTGAGGCTAGCTGCAGCATGTCCCTGTTTTGATGGTATCTGATGGGGAAAAGTATGTGTAGTCTGTTTCCCTACCTGCACGTGACTCAGTAGCTTGACTTGCTGCTCACAGGCAGACGCCTCGTACACCTAGATGCAAAAATGGACCGCAGGCCCAAGCTCACTGCTGCCCGAGGTGGTCAGCAGCATCTTAAATGGCTCAGACGAAGTCTGTCACGCTTGCCCTCACCCTCCTCTTACAGCCTGGCCTCCAGCTTGCAGTAAATGTGAGGAATTCAACAGCTTTGAAACTCAAAACTTAGCGCGCATGGATGCTACCTTTATGTTCGCGATGGCTCATTCTTTTATCTTTTTACGAGAGGCCCGGTATATGAATTCGTGCACTAGTGGGGTCCGGCCGAAGGGGGTGTTGGGTGCCGATCTGGGGTGACTGGGCCCAGATCAGGCTGGTTGGCTGTCACAGTGCGTGTCATGGCCTCTGGCCATCCTGGTTGTTGCACTGTTCTGGTCGCTGAGCTTTTATATATACTGTATTTTCGGGCGTATAAGACAACTTTTTAACCCAGGAAAATCTTCTCAAACGTCGAGACAAAACTGCTGAAATGGTAGAAATGGTAGAGGGAGAAAGTAGAGGGGTAGTTGGGTCACTTCTCTCACTAGCCTTCTCATTATCTGAGAAGATTTTTGAGGTTTTCCTGGGTTAAAAAGTCATCTTATATGCCGGAAAATACAGTAGATATTCTGCACATTTTAAAGTGTCTGTCTTGTTTGGGATGTTCCAAAAAATTGTCAGAACTGCTTTAAAACGAAATGTTTTCCTTAAAGCACTTTTAGACAGAGGCCAAACGCTCGAGTGTCTCTAGAAGGAAGACCCAGGGCGGGAGCCATGTCGGGGAGGGCCAGCCCGGGAGGCCTCGGCCAAGGTCAGTTCCCAGTGCGGAGCCACCCCCAGCGAAGGCGAGCGGGCCGACCAGGCGGCCCTTCTGGAAGGCCTCAGTTGGTGCATGAGGGGGACCACCCTGAACTTCTTCCAAGCGGGGGTCTGCAGCCGAGCGCGTTCGACACTGGCTGGTGTGGTCACGCGCCCCAGGCAGGCCAGAAAGGTCCAAGGGCAGCAAGGAACCAGGCCTGCGAGCCGCAGGTGAAGCGTGTGGTGCGGAGCCGGAGCTGGCGGCGCCCGTCAGCCCGGAGGCTGGTGAGTCGTCCGAGTGGGGACCAGCGGCCTGCGCTGATGGGGAGGAAGCGGCGTGTGGAGTCTAGAGATAGCGTGGCCGGGACCTTGCCGGGAAGCTGTGGCTCCCTGGGGGTGCAGGCTCCCGCACACACACCCCCAGGCTGTGACAGGAGGGAGAGGGTCCCAGCGGGACTGCTGGGAAGACACAGCGAGCAGGGGAGTTTGGCCCTGTGGGGCCCAGGCAGGCATGGGGGAGGGGGACAATGGGTCTCAAGGGCTAATAAAAGCCCTGGGTTTCAGATGCAGGTCCCGGAGCCACGCACACGCACACGCACGTATGTTGGAGACCAAGGGGACTGAAGGTGACCCGAGAAGGTGGTCAGGTCAGAAGCCTCTGCAATTCCCACACATCACAGCTGTGAAGAGGGAACTTTGCAAAGTGTTATATTTACAGTTATCTTCATCTCTATCTGGCGGCAATAAAAGTAATCGGACACCACAAGCAGGAGGGGCCCCGGCAGTGTGACTCCACCGATGGGAAGCGTCTCCAGAAGGAAAAAGTCGTCAACAACAGAACTGCCTCCTAGCACACCTGCCGACTTTTACCGTCCCGTCCCCTGCGATGGAGAACAGAGAGACCTTGCCACTGCTTCTAGGGTAAGTTTTCCCGACTCAGTCCTCCTGTTGTTAGAAAAAATAAAGCTCAGGTTCTCTCGATTCTGAAAGAATGAGACAGAGCCATCACTAATCTCTTCTTGCCTCAATGTCACGCCGTTTCAAGAGTTCCCTTCTCCCTCCAGAAAACTGGGTTCTGCCTCTGAAGGACATTCTGTGCTAAAAGGGAGGACGGGATACCCTGTGCAGCCAAGCACAGGCCAGGACAGGAGAGAGACCACGAAAGACACTCCTCCCTCCACGTCCTTGTGCCCTCGGGGAACTAGGAGAGGAGGGTGCCTCTACCTGGGGTGCCATTAACACCGAGCCTACAGCCAAACCTGCATGACTTTTCCTAAAAGTTTTCTATTGACAGTTACCTTCATCTCTCTCTGGCGGCAATAAAATTCATTGGTTAAGAAGAAAATTAAATCCATTTTCTCAAATGCAGGACAAAGGAAACATTCATGGCATAAATGTTTAAGCACCAACACAATTTTTTAAATATGCAAGTGAAAATCGCTCTGTTCATGAGCAAAGTGTTTATCTGTCTAAATTCTGGCATATCTAGGAAATTCAAATGCCTATGTTTTTTCAGAAGAATTCTGTCAGTGATTGAAAGTGTTCGTTTTAAGTTTTTCTTTTCTATTCCAAATAAGAAAACCAGTGTCTGGAAAATTGAACCTTTTGGGCCTGACAAACAAAACAGACATTAAAACAAACAAACAAACAAAACCCACGCAAAACACCTTCTCCTGAAACAAACGCAATAACCAACAACTGGCTGTGAACGTTGCATACACGACATTGTCAGTAAACTGAAGTAAGAATTTACAGTAAGTTACTTAAATTTCAAAGTGAACGAGACAAATTCAAGGTCACGCGGGCTCGATGACGGGCTGTGCCAATGAGCTAGAGGCCTCCCGGGCGCCCCCCACTTAAAAATGGCACTCGCATTTTTCATTGTCTTGATTTTTGCTTCAGAACAACTTCTCAAGTTTATTCTAGAACAACAGTTAACAAGTTCATAACGTGACTAGTTGCAGCCTAGTCCAGTGCACAGACTCTGGCAAGAGTCCACGTGACCAGCAGTTATTGCCAACAAAGCATGTCCTTACAGACAGCACACCCTTAAAGACAGACAGACAGCACGCCCTTAAAGACAGACAGACAGCACGCCCTTAAAGACAGACAGAGAGCATGCCCTTAAAGACAGACAGAAAGCACACCCTTAAAGACAGACAACAGACAGAGAGCACACCCTTAAAAACAGACGACAGACAGCATGCCCTTAAAGACAGACAGGCAGAGAGCATGCCCTTAAAGACAGACAACAGACTGACAGACAGCACGCCCTTAAAAACAGACGACAGACAGCATGCCCTTAAAGACAGACAACAGACTGACAGCACACCCTTAAAGACAGACAGACAGACAGTATATCCTTAAAGACAGACAGACAGCCTTAACCGCTGGCTCAGTGGATAGAGCGTTGGCCTGTGGACTGAAAGGTCCCGGGTTCGAGTCCGGTCAAGGGCATGTACCTTGGTTGCAGGCACATCCCCAGTGGGAAGTGTGCAAGAGGCAGCTGATCGATGTTTCTCTCTCATCGATGTTTCTCTCTCATCGATGTTTCTAACTCTCTATTCCTCTCTGCAAAAAGTCAATAAAATATATTTTTAAAAAAATAAGACCACCACAAAAAGATCTGGTGGGTATGTGGGTGACTTTTCTTAGTTTTTAGAAAATTAGTATTATTACTATTACTGCTGCATTACTTAAGCAATAGAGTAGAAAGGCATTAATTTAAAAACCGCCACCTGACCTGCAGAAGCGGTTTAGAAATCTAAGTATTTCACGGGCTGAAATGCTTCACCAGCACCTGAGTTGATTCAAATAAACTCTTATACCTTGATTTCTATGAAATCGAAGAACAGCATCTACAGAACACTTCCGGCACTGATTTCCTAAGAGGCTCACGGACACTTTAGGAATGACGTGCTGGTCGCCTAGGTGCACTTCGCTTCCTGCTACAGAGGGTGCTAACCACTCGCCCACACCTTTGAAATAAAGTCTGAAGGAGAAAGCAGTTTCACCTCCTCCGTATGCAATAAATCAACCATTTCCTAAAAGCTAAAAGGATGAGCGTATTAAAGATGCTAACATGCTGCTACATTTAGAATAAACCAAAGTTAAAAGGGAGGGGTGTGCAGGAGAAAAAGTAAACTGGCATTTCAGCTTTTTCCACACACACACACGCACACACACACGCACACACGCGTGCACACGCACGCTCACACAAGTTCACGCACCACGCACACGTGCACACATACAAGTGCACACACGCACGCTTAAGGCTTTCCCTCCGTCTGGCAGCCACGTCCCATCTCAGGTGTCAGGCAGATGAGCCGTCAGCTCGCCCTCTGCGATGTCACCTGCGGGACCTGACAAGTGACTCCCGCGGGCCAGTCCAGAAGCCGCGCTCTGCGGGAGGGGACTCTGATAGGACATTTCTAAACGACGCTCGGATCCGGAACGGAAAACCGTGGGACGGGAAAGTCGGGCTGGATTCTCCCAGCACCGATTTCCTGTCCCGCAGCCCTTTTGTTCTGCTTCCCTGCCTGGTTCCCACGCTCAGTTTGCATCAGAAAACGGCCACGAGGACAACACCGGGCGGACACAGACGCGGAAGAGACCCGAGTGCAGGAGGAAGGGTCGGGAGGGGATGAGAACGAAAATCCTACCAACAAAAACCTCCCGTGTTGTTTGCTTCACCTCAGATTAACTTCACTGAAGCTGGGCCCGGAGCAACCAAACCGCACGCCTGGCCCCGCCCTCGCCGTTCCCAGTGGCTGAGACGCCAGGTGCCCGCCCTGCTCCCGAAGCGGGCGCCTGTGATTGGACTCGGCCGCTGTCCATCACCCTAAAGAACTTTTCCTCGCTAGCAGGGTAGGTTACACCTCCAACCCCCCCCCCCCAACCCCCCAGCGAAGCTGGTTTCTTAAAGAAACAGGAGGAGCGCTGCGCCGCCCCCTCCTGGCTGTTCGCTTCCTCTTCCATCCGCGTGGAAACAAATGAATGCACAGCCCTGAAAGCCTCACGGAGGAGGCGTGAGTGTGCGGTTCGGGGGACACGAGGCTGGAGCATCTGGTAGTTTTCAGAGCCCGAAGGCCAAGGGGTTTCGTGGAGACGGATCGGATCCCCTTGGCCGCGGAGCCAACTTCTGCCTCAACATTTCCTACCTGAGCGGCCACGGGACCGCGGCCACGCTGCACAGCGGACCCCACAGGGTCTCCCGAAGGCTCCGGGCGGCTGCACCCCGCGGCACCCAGCCCTGAAAACGGACGCCACGGCCACCGATCACCCTCCCGCACCACGTCCTCGCTAAACCTGGAGCCAAACTGGCGGCGACGCCAGAAACTGCCTGCCATTCCCCGGAAATCTGGGCCCTTCCACCCGCACCCGCACCCGCACAGTCCGACCACGTGCGTGACGCAAGAGCAACTAGACCCAAAGTCCTGCAGGTAGGAAGCGCAGGGCAGCTGTGATGCTTTATGTTGTTTTTAAATATACTTTGATTTTACAGAGAGGAGGGCAGAGCGAGAGCAACACCGATGGGAGAGAGACACCCATCAGCCGCCTCCTGCACGCTCCCCACTGGGGATGTGCCCATAACCCAGGTACCTGCCCTGCCCTCGACCGCACTCAACGGGACCCTCCAGTCCGCAGGCCTACGCTCTATCCACTGAGCCACACCGGTCAGGGCGGCTGTAATAGTTTGTTATTTTTAAAATAAGGGTGGACACTATCTTGTGCTTCCGCGCCCTAAGATGCAGCTGAAGGGTATCCGCCCTGAAACTAAGTTGTATTAAATGTTATTTTCACTATAGAGTTTCTAAACAGAGTATATGGACACCCTGGTTTTTAAACAACAAAAAGACCTCCTGGCACGCTAACCATTCCTAAATTTGCTTCCTGTTACTTTGTATGTTTATTCTGCTACAACTGCCTACGTTTTAATAGCTTGGCCCATCAACTATGACTCCGACAGGAATCATTATCTGATTGGACAACATGTAACTCATTCAATAAAGTAGACTTTCCACCTCCACCAAACACTGGACCGATTTGTAAAAACAAATTCAACATGAAAGCAAATTAGAGGGGCTCTTCTGAAAATACACATTCAGTTTATATAAGGAATTTTTAATATAAGTTTACAGTTTCCAAAGTTCAAAATCCTCCAAGAAAATTCACGCATTAGAACGCAGAGCCTACGAGCCTGTTAATTCACTAAGCGCAGCGACACGTGAATGCGGAGCAACCCCTGCAGAAGCCAAAGCTGCAGAGCCCATCACGCCTTGTGAGGGACAGACTGAACGGGCCATTCACAGAGATGTTGTACCACGACCTTTGCAAGGACTCGCGGCTTTGAATGCCCGGCACCTCGGGAGTCACATTCAGGTTTTCCTCCCACTGTGGGGCCGGCCACTTGCTAAAGAACACAGGAAGCAGAAGAGGTACAGGAGCCAACAGCAGACACAATACACAAACGGAGTTACCGCCTGGGACTGGAGAGAGCAGGGTCCGGATGGCCCCGATTGCTCAGGGTTATAGAAAAAGACATGGCAAACATTTAGATCTTAAAATCTGGCAAGCATAAACTAGGAGACAGTGATGGAAACCAATTGAACCTTTGCTATGACACAGTATATTTCACTTCAGGGTTAACTATTTGTATAAAACAGGCACGCACCACAATCTATAGATATAAAAGGCTAATATGCAAATATCCCCTCTGGAGTTTGACTAGAGTTTGAATGCTCACTATGACGTGCACTCACCACCAGGGGGCAGCGTGGGATGAAAGGAGGCCCCCATCGGCCCTGATTGCGGGCCAGTTCTAGGGACCCTACCCGGGCACGAATTTCATGCACCGGGCCTCTAGTGTAACACCAAGATCACGCTCAATCGACAGCCAGAAGAGCACAGAGAGATGGACTTGGCTATTCCAGACGGCTCAGAGTTCCCCGGGACCTCCTTGAAAGAAGTTCCATGATAAATACCATCCTAAGGCGGCTCACAGATTAAAAATAAAGGTATTGTGTTCGCCTTCTAAAGCCGCAGCAGAAGGAAACAGCAGAAATGAAGAGAGGACAGCGATAGCACGCCCGTGATTATTTAACAACAATATTGCCTCAGAGGAACACGGCGTCCGCAAGGTCTCGGACTCCCCGACTGAAGGTGACACTATCACTGCCCAACATCGCGTCGAAGGACTTACTGTGTCCCCTGTGGGAGAGCGCGGAAGTTCACACCAGCTGAAGACAACGCAGGAGAGAAGGAGCCCATGAACGACTTGTGCTCGTTCCCCCTGGGATGAAAAGTCCCTTTCAGGACTCAGGATCTAGTCTACGAGCAATAACCTTTGGTACAGAGAGAGCAGACTGGAGACGGCTTCAGGGTTCACAGGGTGCACACAGCTCACACTAGTCTTCCTACAGCAGAAGGGAATCCTTCCCGTCACCCCAGGGCCCCACAGGCGGGTGACATGGCTGAGAGGACCCCTCTGACACGAGCAAAACATGGCCGGGGTCACTAAAGGGAAAGTCTGAAAACCACCAACTAATGAAGAGAATGTTCAAAAATATGTCCCTGGCCCTCGCTGGTGTGGCTCAGTGGATAGAGCCTCGGCCTGAGGACTGCAGGGTCTCGCGTTAGGTTCCCCTCCAGGGCACATGCCCAGGTTGTGGGCTGGATCCCCAACAGGGGGCGTGCAGGAGGAAGCCAATCCATGATTCTCTCATGGATGTTTTTCTCTCTCCCCCTCTCCCTCTCTGAAATCAATAAAAATATGTCCCCTTGACTGGGAGTTCGTCCAGGAGTTCGACCAGGAGGTGGGGCCTGCCAGGGGAAGGGAGGGAGGCCCCTGCAGGCAGCCACTAGGGACCCTACCAGTGCATGAACTTTGTGCACTAGGTCTCTAGTAGTAAATAAATAAGTATCTTTCCTTGACAAATACACATTGCCCAGGAGAGGGAGGTCTGCCTGGGCTTGCGGCTCCTGATGTGCATCTTCTGACACGTGAAGGAGAGAAAGCAGAGTGAGTATGGCAGGAAGGGGGGGTGGAGACAGCTCCTTCAGCAGAATAGGAAGCACAAAGGAAACGAACAGATAAAGCAAAATCCAGCTGAAAGAAGACGCATCTTTCTCAGACAGCGAATTGCTGTAAGTCAAGCGGGCGAACAACAGATGCGAATTAAAAAGGAACAGGGAGCCCTGACTGGTGTAGCTCAGTGGGCAGAGCGCCGGCCTGCAGACTAAAGTGTCCTGGGTTCGATTCCAGTCAAGGGCATGTACCTTGGTTGAGGGCACATCCCTAGTAGGGTAAGTGCAGGAGGCGGCTGATCGATAATTCTCTCCCATCGATGATTCTATCTCTCTATTCCTCTCCCTTCCTTTTTGTAAAAAATCAATAAAATATTTTAAGAAATAATAAAAATAAAAAGGAACAGGGATCTCACTGCTGCGACCACAGGAGAGCATAAAACAAAAGCACCCATAATCCTCGAGCATTTTCACGTGCTGTGTACCATACCCACGTCAGCTGTGCGACACAGAGGAGTGACAGGAAACAGACGGGCAGCCTCTGAGTTCCCTTCTCTCTCCTTAGCAGCCTCCGCGAGGAAAAGATACGCAGATGAACACATGGATCACTAGCTTTCAGGAGAAGAGCTGCCCTCGTCATAGAAGAATTTTCCACATTATAGTCACAAACAGTGACATTCTCTGATAATCACACGGGGAGAGTCCAAGTCCACAAGAAAGGTATTCAGTCTTCACACCCTCTGAACACCTCCTCCACGCTGGGCTCCACCGGCGGCTGTGGAGGCCACGGGAGAAACCTATGGTCTAGAGTCGGTAAAAAGCTTAAACTTCATTTTGTCTTTGAAGATGGATGGTATTTGGGAGATAAGCTTTGGAGGGGGAGGCAGGCTAACCCTGTGTTGAGTTCAACTTGTTTAGGAGACGGAGGATACACACAGACAGAAAGGCTGGGGGGCACCTGCTACAGCATGAACCATGGTTACTTATTCTAACTTTCTATTCCTTCTGCAAGTTTTATTTAACAAACAAACAAACAAAAAACCCCCAAACCGAAACCTGTTGCCCTTCTAATCAAATCCAAAAACGAGGTTTTTAAAAAGCAGAACAAAGCCCGGCCGGTGTTGCTCAGTGGTTGGGCATCGACCTAGGAACCAGGAGGGCAGGGTTCGATTCCCAGTCAGGGCACAGGCCTGGGTTGCAGGCTCATCCCCAGCAGGGGTCATGCAGGAGGCAGCCAATCCACACTTCTCTCTCATCATTGATGTTTCTCTCTCTCTCTCCCTTCCTCTTTGAAATTAGTAAGAAAATATATATATTTGAAAAAGACAAAACAGCCCTTCTGAAATAAAGCATCCTGATTATTTGTCTGCAAACTACATATACTATAAAAAAACAAAACTAATTCAAATCATCTCTATGCCTATGCCTTTAAATAAAAACAGGTTATTCAAAGCTATACATAAACTCCTATTACACACACACACACACACACACCCCTTTTTCAGGAAACGAATGCTGCTCCCTCATTTGTCATGGCACTGCGGCGCGAGCATGACAAATAAGACAGAAGCACACCTTGGGGCGCTCCCAAATCCAGGCCACAGAAGGAACAAGTACTTAACTGGGTGGGGAGCCAACACCTCCCTATGAACACCTACGCGCGCCCCACAGGACACCCCTATCCCCTTCCCTTGCAGCCCTGCCATCCGCCAGGTGCTCCCCACGACCCCCATCTGCGAACCTGGAGGGATCAGCTCACGCAGGCTGTTTGCACCCGAGTCTGCTGGGGCCCAAGAGGCATTGGAAGGGCAGGCGCCCCTCACTGCATGGCACTCGCTTTCTCTGCACTTCACAGAAGTTGGCTTTTTTTAAAAACCAAAGGCAAGACCCTCTACCAGCAAAAAAAAAGATTATTTTTTTAAAAAAGATTTGCAGAGGATTTTCTGACAACCTGTGGCTTGTTTTCATTATCTTTTTAAAAAATTACACACACACACACATATATATTTATATTTCTTGCCCTGGCTGGTTGGGCTCAGTGGATAGAGCGTCAGCCTGCAGACGGAAGGGCCCCCGGTTTGAGTCCGGTCAAGGGCACAGGCCCAGGTTGTGGGCTCCATCCCCAGTGGGGGGTGGGCAGGAGGCAGCCAATCAATGATTCTCTCTCATCATTGATGTTTCTCTCTCTCTCTCTCTCCCTCTCCCTTCCTCTCTGAAGTCAACAAAAATATATATATTTAAAAATATACATATTTTAAAATATATATGTGTGTGTATATATATTTCTTTATTGATATATTTATTTTTAAATATATATATATATATTTATTGACTTCAGAGAGGAAGGGAGAGGGAGAGAGAGAGAGAGAAACATCAATGATGAGAATCATGGATCGGTGGCCTCCTGCACGATAGAGCCCGCAACCCGGGCACGTGCCGGAACCGAACCTGGGACCCCTCAGTCCACAGGCTCTATCCACTGAGCGACACTGGCCAGGGCTCTCTGCAATACCTGCTCTAGGATGGCGGTCTGGAACCAGACCCACAACATCTCCACCGTGTGACTGTCATTTGCCACATTACACAAGCGGGGAGAGGGGAACGCAGCCAGAGGACTGATGTCACATACAATCAAGTGGGGTTTTTTCCCTACACACCCATTGCCTGCTTCCCCTCTGTGCCCGGACAAATCGACTCGTAACCCGCTGGTGTACGGGACACCCCAACGGTGCCACCCTGGTGAGGGCGCTTTTATTTTCACACTGAAAAAGGAGGTCACGCCTGCCGCCACGCCGGACGTCTTACAAGATGATTTCAAAGAAGATCCATCACAAGCAGGTGAACAAGAAATCCTGGTTTCTCAGGCCCCTGCTCAAAACACAGGAACGAATGCTATGGCCACGCACCTCCCACGAGAACATGAGAGGGGACCCTACCGTTTTTCGGGCTTTTAATTCACCTTGTTTCCAGGGCTCCTATCTGCCGCTCCCACCCCCTGAACGCTCTGTGCGCAGTCTGCACTGGGTCACGTACAGCGGCTCCTGCTCTGAGCCACGAGGAGTCAGGAAACAAATGATCCCAGGGCTCGGCTGCCGACAGCAAAATGAAATAAAAACAAAACAAACAACACACACGATCAAAACGCCCGCGAGTGATGGCAGGTGAAGACATCGCTGCGCGGCAATGCGACCCACAGACTCCGATCACACGCTGTTGTTGTAAGGCCCAGGGTAAAAGGCAAACGGAAAAACATATAGATACATGTCATGAAGCTATTCCAGTGTTTTTGTCTTTTAAAGACAAGGGAATGATACACACAAAACCTACCAGCCCAGACCCACCCCCTGGGCGAGGCGAGGCAGGGCCGGTAAGAAACACATAACAGATACAAGTTTTGGGGATGTTCCAGGTCTAGGTTTGGGGGAGGAGTCATGGATTTTGACTACCTTCTGCCTCTTTACACCTTAGTAGAGGCCAGGCGCAGGAATTCGTGCACAGGTGGGTCCCTCAGTCTGGCCGGTGATCGGGTCAATGGGTGGGGGGGTCTGGGGCTGGCCAGCCAGCGGGAAGGACCACGGGAGGTTGGCTGGCTGGGCCCGCCCCATCGGTTGTTCAATCACTTAGGTTTTTATGTATATAGATGTGTTAGATAGTTGTCTTTTGTGGTGTTAAACATGTATTAAAACATATTACATACTATATATATATGTGTACACACACACACACACCCCCCGCACATATTTCTATAATCCTCACTGGAGACACGTTTTCATTGATTTTTATAGAGAAAAGGGAGAGGGGGCAAGACAGAGACACACCTGTGGGTTGCCTTGTTAGTGCATTGGGGGGAGTGGGGGGGCAGGGCCAAGCTCCAACCCACTGAGCCACACTGCTGGGCCAGGGCTAAAATATATCTTTCAATATTTTTTCGGCTTCCTGAAGGTACAACTGACACCTGATAAGCTGTACGTACTTCCCATGGGAGGTGTGGTCGGTTTGGACACAGGGACGTTCTCGCCATGATCAAGATAAATAGTCCACAGCCCCGGCCCGTGTGGTTCAGTGGATAGAGCCTCGGTGCAGAGCGAAGGGTCCCGGGTTTGATTCCAGGTTCAGGGCACATGCCTGGGTTGCAGGCTGCATCCCCAGTGGGGGGCGTGCAGGAGGTGGCTGATCCATGATTCTCTCTCTCACCATTGATATTTGTCTCTCTCCATCCCTCTCTGCAATCAATAATAATAAAAAAAATCTATTAAAAACACAAGATAATAGTCCACCAACCCCTAAAACTTCCCCCTATACCTTTGGGATCCCTGCTCCTCCCCTTCCAGATATTTCCAATTTTGTTTTTTTGTTTTTTTTTTAATGCATCCAACAGGTTTTACTAAGCAATCGTCTTCACTGCATTCCTAGGGCGATTGTTATTTTTTTAAACGTTCGAGTTTCTTGAGCCCACCCACATTCAACAGGATCCACTGAAGAAAGCGTCGCAAAGCCAAATTTGGGGGGGAAATGTTTAAATTGGGGGAAATTTCAATGTGCATTTATTTGGCAGGAAAAACACCCCCAACCCCAACCCCAACCCCTGGACTGTGAGGACCCTGGCAGGAGGGCGCCCTAAAAAAAAAAAAAAAAAAAAAAAAAAAAGGTAATATAATCGTTACGTAACTAACCTCAACATCCAAAGTTTGTGGTCTTTAGGGGTTCCGGGGCCACTGGGGTCTAGACACACAGCGTCCCCACCTTGCGCCCCTGAGACTAACATCACCTGCCAACTACACGTTAATTGGGAAAAAACCAACAACTTTTTTGAACAGTGTAGGGCGTTTGACACTTTTAAAAAATAAAATAAAATCCCGGATTTTGGAAAGAGGAGCTTGCAAACCATCCCAGACCGCCGCCCCGCATGGACGGGCCGGGAAACGAGTCCAAATTAAAACGTCCACGCGCTGCGGGCTGGTTCGAGTCGTGAAAAAACAACAACAACAAAAAACAAAACAAAACAACAAATCACGACGGCGCGTCCGCCGCACGCGGCCCCGAAATAAAAGTTTAAAATCGCTCCCAACACCCACGGGACTGGCCCGCGCGACCCCGAAAGTTACGACGACCTCGAAGCGGGGAGAGAAAACGCACAAAGTCTGGGCTCTGCCGCCCGGGAGCGCGACCAACTCCGGCCCCTTCCCGTCGGCGGGGGCGGCAGGTGGAAGGTCCCGGAAGGGCAGGCAGCCCGGGCGCTCGGGGACTTGGGAACTCGGGGACCCCGGACGTCCGGGACCGCCGCCCGCCAACCGCCCCGGAACACGGCCGCGGGGGGTTCCACACGCCGCGCCCCCCTTCCGCGCCCGGACCCTCGGCCTCGGGCCCTCAGCGGCCCCACGGCCCCCCTCCCGCCGCCACCTGCCGCCCTCCGGCCGCTTCCGGCCAGGCCGGGCCGGGCCGCGCCTCACCGGGAAGGGAGGGGGAGGGGAGGTGAACCGGCGGCGCCTCGGCCGCTCGCTCCTCACCTCGCCTCACCTGGCGACGGTCCTCTCCGCCGGACGCGCTGCCCGCCGCCGGTCGCCGCGGGTGAAGGAGGACAGGTGAGGCCGACGAACCGCCGCGCTCTTTCGGGTCCCCTCGCCGCCGCCGCCGTCGCCGCCGCCACCGCCGCCGCCGGCCTCTCGTCCGCTGTTTAGTAAACTTTTCTGTTTGGTTGCTCGGCCTGTGACGCGGCACGGGAAGTGCTCCTGATTGGTCGGCGCCCGGCGCTGACGCGTCGCCCCGCCCCCCGCTGCTTAATTATTACCGGCCAGGCGGCTCGCAGGCCGAGGGCCGGGGGCGGGGCCATGTTTCGGGGTACATAGCGATTGGCTAGACCCCGGACATGGGCGGGACCTTGAGAGACCCCGCCTCCTCCGCCGGCGCGGTTCCGCCTTCGCCTCCCCTGACCTCCCGCCATGGCCTCAACCCAGTCAAGGCCGCGGAGTTCGGTGTCTGGGGTCTCCGGGGGCCGTGGAAGGGGCTGGAGAGGAGGGGACAGTCGCCTCTGCCGCGCACCGCGCCGTGTCCCCGGCGGGTACCTGTCCGGGATCGAAGCTCCGGAAGAATCGCGCTCCGCCCGCTAGTTGTGCAGGAGGGAATCCGAGTGAGCTCGCCGACCCGGGGAGCTCCGCGGCCGCCGTGCAAAGTCCGAGCTCGGGGTACAAGAGAGGATCCCGCCTGGGAGCGCGCGTGCACGCACACTCCCAGCCCTTCCGCCTCGGGTGCCTCCTGCGCTCTCCCTGCACCTCCCAGCCGAGCGGGGCGAGGGGTGGCGGGCAATGGCCCCCCCGGAGCGCCCCCGCCTTCTGGCTGACGTGCAGCGCCAGCTACAAGTGCAAGGTCCGGTTGGAAGGTAGGCGGACCGAGTCCCAAGGATCCCGTCTTGATGGTGAAGTGTCATGGTTTGCTCCTTGTGTGGATTTTTTTTTTTTTTTTGCATCATCCATTTTTGCTGGTTTAAAAATACAGCATGAAAGGGCTGTGTATGTGGATTTCTGAGCCTTTGGGGGCGCCCCCGGGAATTGCACGCTGTGATGGAGTCTCGCACCGTCCTCGCCCTGGGGTGGGTCTCCCTTGGGGAGGAGGGAGAGGTTCGGGGGAGGCAGCTGGCACCTCGCGCCGCTGGGGACCAAAAGCAGCCTTTTCCTGCTCGGTGGAGAGGCGTTTCCGGTTTTGATTGACAGGTGCTCCAGGGTCGTGGTCAGGAATGCCCTTGCGGAGTTGAACCCGGGGCAACCATTACCCTGGGCGCGGGCCGGTGTGGTTCTGTGGCTTGAGCACCGTCCTAGGAGCCAGGAGGTCAGGGTCAGATTCCGGGTCAAGGGCACAGGCCCGGGTTGGGGGCTCGATCCCCAAAGTGGGGTGTGCAGGCTGCAGCCCATCCATGATTCTCTCGCTTCATGGATGTTTCTCTCTCTCCCTTTCTCTCTGTCCAAAAAAAAAAACACACCACAATGAATAAAATTTTAAAAAGCTTAAAACTAACATGATCCGACGTAGATTTGATCTATTTTATTTTATTTTTGTTGCTTTCTTATCAATGTGAATGGAAGGGAGAGAGAGAGAGGAAAAGAAACATCCATGATGAGAATCATGGATCGGCTGCCTCCTGCACGCCCTGCACTGAGGATCGGAGCCCACAACCTGGGAATCTCGTGCTCTCGGCCGGGAATCCAACCGTGTGAGCTCGTGTGTGGCTCAAAAAGTCGATGCTCAACCACTGAGCCACACCAGCTGGGCTCCGACGTAGGTTTTCAAGGATGGGTCTGGCTGCCACGTAGCGAGCAGACGCAAAAGACAATAAGTGTATAAAGCAGGGACACCTCTGAGGAGGAGGCGCTGGCTGACCCCGCATGCCAGACTGCAGTGACTCGGACCAGGGTGATGGCGGTGGAGGCAGGGAGAGATGGTCATATCCTGGATATATTCTGAAGGGGGACCCACTGGCTTTCTGCTAGATGGGGACAGGGTAGGAGAGAGAGTTGGAAATGACCACACATCCTGGATGCATAAGACGAGGGTTCAGGGTAGAGGCATGGGTGGGGGAGGAGAGGGAGATAGCATCTGGGGACTCCTCATCCCATAAATGATACTTAAAGTCATGAGGCTGATCAGGGAGTGGGTACAGAGCAGAGGGAGGACCAAGCCGGACAGCGAGTTCAAGGAGCAGGAAGTGGAGGAATTAACCCCCGGAGGCCAAGGCCAAGGAAACAGGGGCGGGAGGAACCAGAACACCGAGTCCTGGAAGCCAGGGATCAGCTGTGTCCAGAGCTGCTGGGAGTTGAGGTCTGATGAGAACAGACTGGACAGGTGCATGTGGGTTCACGTGGAGGTCACCCTGGGGAGGGTGGCCACGGAGCCTGGGGGGAGTGGCATTCGTCCCTGACTCATTCGGGGTTTAATGGGGTGGGGGGAGGGCGTTAGTGTCAGAAAGATCATCACTGACTGGCAAGAAAAAGGAATTCTCCTGGAGTTTATTTAGAATTGATTTTTATTCAGATTTTTAAAAAAATATATTTTATTGATTTTTTACAGAAAGGAAGGGAGAGGGATAGAGAGTCAGAAACATCGATGAGAGAGAAACATTGATCAGCTGCCTCTGTCACAGCCCCCACTGGGGATGTGCCTGAAACCAAGGTACATGCCCTTGACCGGAGGAATCGAACCCGGGACCCTTCAGTCCACAGGCCAACGGCTCTATCCACTAAGCCACACCAGTTAGGCTCAGATTCTTTTTTAAAAAAAATACTTATTGATCTGAGAGAGAGATTTGTTGTTCCACTTATTTATGATTCATTAGTTGATTGTTTTTTAAAAAATATACATATATATATATTTTAAAATATATGGTTTTTTTTTTATTGATTTCAGAGAGGAAGGGATGGGGGAGAGAGAGAAACATCCATGAGGAGAGAGAACCATGGATCGGCTGCCTCTTGCACGCCCCCCACTGGGGATCAAACCCGCCACCCAGGCATGTGTCCTTGACCAGAATCGAACCCGGGACCCCTCAGTCTGCAGACCGACGCTCTATCCACTGAGCCAAGTTGGCTAGGGCTAAAATATATATACTTCATTGATATCAGAGAGGAAGGGAGAGAAAGAAACATCGAAGATGAGAGGGCATCATTGATTGGCTGCCTCCTGCACGCCCCCTACTGGGGATCAAGCCAGCAACCCAGGCATGTGCCCGGCCTGGGAATTGAACCATGACCTCCCGGTTCATAGGTCAGTGCTCAACCACTGGGCCACACCGGCCAGGCTGCACTCCAATATCTTGTCTTTAAAGCAGGGATGGCATCTTCTTCACTGGTTTGATCAAACGGGAGGCAGCTTATGCAGACTGCTCAGCGCGGGGTCGAGCTCCAAGATAAGCTGAGGGCAGACAGTCCTCACACACATTATCGGATCCGTTACCTGATCCCATTGTGGCTACGAGCAGACAGTCTTTCGCAAGAGGTCAGCGGGCAAGGACACACAGGCCCCCTGGCAAGCAGCTCAGGGTCCCTGGCGAGCAGAGCCGCCCAGGCACCGAGCCTCGCCAGGAAGCTCCGAAAGGCGGCGTGCAACAGCCCTGCGGTCCCCTGTCTCGCCTCCCAAAGGGAAACATGGCTCTGGGGCGACAGGAGCTGGAGGACATGGTAAATCTGCGATTCCGGGTCATTCAAGGTGGGGCTCGGCAATCCCAGAAGGCAGCCGTCTTCAGGATGTGAAATGCACCCACAGACATTCACACAAGCGTGTGGGTGCAGCTGGGTGGGCGTGGGGGCAGAGCCCACAGGAGTTGCCAGGCCAGAGGTTCCAAAACGTCACCTTTGTAAAGCCCTGGCTGGTGTGGCTCAGTGGATACAGCGTCGGCCTGTAGACTGAAGGGTCCCGGGTTCAATTCCCAGTCAAGGGCACATGCCCGGGTGGCGGGCTCCATCCCCAGTGTGGGTGGCGTGCAGGAGGCAGCCGATCCATGATTCTCTCTCATCATGGATGTTTCTGACTCTGAAATCAATAAAAATATATTAAAACACAACAACATGTCAACATGAAGATGTCCCAGTCCGGCCAGCATGGCTCAGTGGTTGAACGTTGACCTGTGAACCAGGAGGTCACAGCTCCATGCCTGATCAAGGGCACATGCCCGGCTGCGGGCTCCACCACTAGGGAGCGTGCAGGAGGCAGCGGGTTAATGATTCTCATCAATGATGTCTCTCTCTCTCCCTCTCTCCCTCCCTCCCTCCCTCTCTCCCTTCCTCTCTGAAATCAGTAGAAATGTATCCCATATAATAAAAGGGTAATATGCAAATTGCCCCCCTCGGGAATCTGACTGCTCGCTCTGACGTGCGCTGACCATTCAGGGCAGCACAGAACGAAGGAGGGCTTGGCGGGCCACTGGCAGCTGGGGAAAGGAAGGCCCCACTCAGCCAAGCCTAGGGACGCTACCCGTGCAGGAATTTTGTGCACTGGGCCTCTCGTTTTTAAATAAGTGACATCCCAGCGGAGGTGTGGGGTCAAACACAGGGTTCTCTGGTCCCAGGTCACGTGGGTGCTCCAGGCTGGTCCCAGGGGGTGGGGCGGGGACGGGAGGGCATGTGGCCTGGATGGGGGGCAGGCGGGGCATGTGACCCGGTTTCAGGGCTTCCTCGGGCCCACTGAACAGGTGTGAGGCCACCCCTCACTCACACATGCTCCCACGGGCCCCATGCCTCGTGTGTTTGGCTCATGTTTAGCCTCTGAGTTTGACATGGTTGCCCTCGAGCCTTGCCCCAGCTGCTGAGGAGGGAGCAGTGCACAGAGCTCAAGGCCAGCCTTCCTGCTTCGGCACCGGCCGGCAGGTGAGGCCCCAGGTGAGGCGTGGCCTGGACCCGGGAGCTGGGGCTGGCCGGGCGCCAGGCCAGGGAGGCAGGTGCTGACGCCAAGACGCGTCGGGGCAGCAGGTGACGCCCCTCTGTCCCGCGGGCCTGACCCGGACCCACTGGCCCTGGGACGTGTGCAGACGGGCACGTGCGGGGAAGCACGTGGGCCAAGGGTGGCCCGCCGTCCCGTTGGCCCAGCATGGAAGGGCGTGCAGGAACAACGCTGAGCACAGGCGGACAGCTACTGGAGTGGAGTGACAAGGCCGCCGGCTGGCGTGGCTCAGGGGCTGAGCGTCGACCTAGGAACCAGGAGGTCACAGGTTCGATTCCCGGTCAAGGGCACAGGCCCGGGTTGTGGGCTTAATCCCCAGTGGGGGGCGTGCAGGAGGCAGCCGATCCATGATTCTCTCTCATCATGGATGCTTCTCTCTCTCTCCCTCTCCCTTCCTCTCTGAAGTCAATAAAAACATTTCAAAAAAGAAGAAAAGGGAGCCCCCATCCTCCAACCCCTGGGGTATGTGTCTCAGGGAAACTCAGCCCCTACACACAGGCCCACAGGCACACATGCAGTAGACAAACACCAAGTGTCCCGTGGGGGTGTCTCTGTCTTTTTTGTGTTTTTAAAAAAATATATTTTATTGATTTTTTACAGAGAGAAAGGAAGAGGGATAGAGAGTTAGAAACATCGATGAGAGAGAAACATCGATCAGCTGCCTCCTGCACACCCCCCACTGGGGATGTGCCCACAACCAAGGTCCATGCCCTTGACCAGAATCGAACCTGGGACCCTTCAGCCTGCAGGCCGACGTTCTATCCACTGAACCACACCGGTCAGGGCTGTTGTTTTTAATTTTTTTTTTTTAATTTCAGAGAGGAAGGGAGAGGGAGAGACCTCAATGATGAGGGAATCATGGATCGGCCGCCTCCTGCACGCCCCACACTGGGGATGGAGCCTGCAATCCTGGCCTGTGCCCTGACCGGGAATTGAACCCTGACCTCCTGGTTCCTAGGTGGATGCTCTAACCTCTGAGCCACACCAGCTGGGCGGGCGTCTCCCTTGGAAGGCCCAGGTGTGACCCGGCAGGTGCAGGCCAGAACCCTCAGGGCAGCCAGAAGGATGCCTCATCCCCGGCCACAGGGGCCCACCCCGTGGCTTTTCCTCGACGCTCCTGTGCTCACTCACCTCTGCCGGCCCCAGGCCTGTCCCCAGACCTGCCCGTCACATGCCCCCGGCAGGTGTGGGCTCCCCTTGGCTCCGGGCCTCCCGTGCCAACTGACGCTGGCAGCTGACTCGTCTTTGACTCACTTGCGACTCCACCCTCCCCTGCCCCACTGCTCGATGCTGTGTTTGCCTCCTGCACTGACCAGCTCGATAAATCCTGACGTGCGAGGCTTGGGCGTGCAAAGGCGGTGGGCTGGGCGTCGGGCCGTGTTGGTAAACAAGTCCAGTCCCTGTCGGCTGATGCCCAGGGAGGAGGAGGAGAGCAGGTCAGCCAGGGGCAGGGTGCTGCGTGCCATCCGGGCGCAGTGGGGGGCAGGGAGGGGCACGCCTGGGCCCGGGGGACCCGGAGGCTGTAGCTCTGTTTCCTGGGTGCAGGCTTTGCTGTGCATCAGCGGCTTCATACCTGCTCCATCTGTCCCCATCGTCCCTTCACCCATTCATTTGTCAGCTCCTTCAGAAACGATGGAAATGGAATGCAACAACAAAAAAAACTTGCGCCCTGACCGGTGTGGCTCAGTGGATAGAGCGTCGGCCTGCAGACAGAAGGATCCCGGGTTCGATTCCCGGTCAGGGCACAGGCCCGGGTTGTGAGCTCGATCCCCAGTAAGGGGCGTGCAGGAGGCAGCTTATCATGATTCTCTCTCATCACGGGTGTCTCTCTCTCCTCCCTTCCTCTCTGAAATCAATAAAAATATTTATTTTTGAAAAGACTGCTTCTGGCCCCACCTGGGCCTTTTAGGGTCCCCAGCGTGTCCTGCTCCCACCTGCCTCCCTCCTCCCTCTGCTTGGAAGGTTCTAGTCCCACACTCCCTCCCCCTCTGACCTTCAGACCTCGGCTAAAGGTCAGCTCCTCGGGGCAGGCCCCATCTTGGTGCTTTGTGCTTCGTACCCTGCCATTATCACTCCGAGTGCTGGTAATTATGGGTTCATCAGGGGGCTGTTTCATTAATGCGGGTCCTCCAGGCACTGCTGGTGTATTTATACGCAGCCTAGCACCTAAGTGCAAACGCATTAGTGACGCATTTCCTAAGTGCAAACTGGATGGGCAGATGGACGGATAATGTGTGGAAAGATGGTGGATGGGTAGATGGGTGGGTGGTGGGTGGGTGGATAGGTGGTGGATGGAAGGATGGGTGGATGGACAGGCAACAGATGGATGGACAGACTGGAGCAGAGGCGGAATGATTCAGGGACCAGTTAGGAAACTAACCCATGGTCAGGACAGGAAAGCGATCAGAAGCCCAGAGCGCCAAGGCAGCAGAAGTGGGGGAGCTGGGGGGCTGCACAGGAGGGAATCTGCAGGCCACGGGCTCTGGGTGAGTGTTAGGAGCGAAGCAGAGGGAGGAGGCAGGTGGCCACCAGGGTTCTGACCGGGGCAGGGCAGGAGGGATGGATACCCACAGAAGTGGAGACATTCTGAGACCGTGAAGAGAATGTTTTATTTTTTCAATATTTGTATTAATTTAGAGAGGAAGGGAGGAGGAGAGAGAGAAACATCAGTGATGAGAGAGAAGCATGCATCGGCTGCCTCCTGCACGTCCCACACTGGGGATCGAGCCCACAACCCGGGCCTGTGCCTTTGACCAGGAATCGAACCCTGCCTCCTGGTTCCTAGGTCAACGCTCAACCACTGAGCCATGCTGGCCGGGCCCGACCGAGTTTAAATGTGCAGAGAGCATGGATATGGGCGACGAGCCGGGGGTCTGGCCAGCGTGCCCACAGGTGTTGAAGCCATCAGGTCCACGGGAGCCTGGGTCTGGCCGTGAGCCTGGCTGCAGGTTTGGCAGTGAGTGGAGAGGGAGCTCGGTGTTCAGCTCAGCTCCTCAACCACCGAGGCCCCGCTCAGCGCTTGCTGTTTGGAAATCACTTCAAGTCCCAACCAGATAAATGCCAGGTGTCTTCACGCCAGTCTCGCACTCGCTGTGTCCTCTGCTGAGCTAATGAAAGGCTTCTGTCTTCCGAGGCTGCCCCAGATGACGGCCACCATTAGGAGGGTCATTAAGGCGCCCACTCGCCTAGCGTGTGGCAGGTATGTGACCGGTGACACCCTCCCTCCCGGCACTCTGCCAGGGCCAGTAATCACACAGGCACATCTGCCTGACAACCCAGTGAGCCCCGCCACAGAGATACAGCTTCCCCATCTGTCCACACACCGTCCATCCACCTTCCCTTAGGGCATCATTCCCCCATCCACCCTCCCTTAGGGCGCCATACCCCCATCCACCCTCCCTTAGGGCACCATCCCCCCATCCACCCTCCCTTAGGGCGCCATCCACCCTCCCTTAGGGGCACTGGGCTCCCCAAAGCCTGGGCAGGGCACTGGCAGGGTACAGAGGCTCATAGGAGAAGGATCATCCCCAGCCCTCGCCCAGCCAGGTTTGCATCTGGGTGCCCGCTCCGACCTCACCTGAGGGGACTTAACCTAAACCCCCAGTCCCTTCAGATTTAAAGCAAGATTTCTCAACCCCTGAAAAGACAGAACTGCGGCTGCAAGGGGGCGGGAACCGGTGGCCTCTGATCTGCCCCTGACCGCCCGCACCCTCCCCAGGAATGATCTCAAGGAGTTTGACCTCTCATCTCCCACAACCTGCAAGGGACCAGATGGGACTGTTGCTGAAGCCTTTCAAAGCTCCTGGGCCCCCCTAAGCCTCCCTGCCTTGGAGCCGGGAAGGGGGGGTAGCAAGTGGAATGGTTAGCATCACACGCCGCCGACTCACTGGCGTGCGCTCATCCTAAGCAGCTCGCCTTGCGCCTAATTTGAAGGCTGTTTGTTTATGCTTCGCTTTCTTACTCATCTAATCACAGGCAGGGAAGGTTTTGCAAGTTATGCAGCCAATCCAAAAACTCGGTGGCCAGGAAATGGGGTGACAGGAGTGGGTGGGCCAGGGGAATGAGGAAACCTGGCGTGGGCTCCTGTCCTGCCCCTTTGACACACCCACCCGCAAAGCCTGCCTCTGTGATGTCTCTGGGACAGCAGGGTGTGTTCCTATGTTATCTCCCCGAGCAGCTGGGAGAGCATGCCATGCCACTCATGACTAAGGGCTTAAATCTCCTGCCATCCTCAGCCCAGCATCCATCCTGGTGACGCTGGAGGTGTGCAGCCCGACGGTGGGTGATGCCTGAAGCCTGGCGAGGCCTGGAATGCCCTCTGGGTGTTGGGGGGCGGGGCGGGAGCAGCGAAGAAGCAAAGACTTGGGGCTGGCTTCCCCCTTCCTTGACTCGGGCAGGGAGGAGGCATTGCACAGACCTAGGCGTCTGATTGGGAGGAGCGCATGGCACGCGGTACCACCCAGCAGGGCCTCCAGAATCAAGTCCCAGGTCCTCACAATATTAAAAAAAAAAAAAAAAGTTTCAGTAAGATTTTTGTTTAACTGCAGGAAGAAACAGAATCTATACTAATAAAAGGGTAATATGCTAATTAGACCAGATAGACCAGACATCCTTCTGTTCAACACCACGGTGGCAGGGGCTGAGGCAAGTGGTTAGGGGTGATCAGGCCGGCAGGGAAGAGCGGTTAGGGGTGATCAGGCTGGCAGGTAGAAGTGGTTAGGGGTGATCAGGCTGGCAGGTAGAAGTGGTTAGGGGTGATCAGGCTGGCAGGGAAGAGTGGTTAGGGGTGATCAGGCTGGCAGGTAGAAGTGGTTAGGGGTGATCAGGCTGGCAGGGAAGAGTGGTTAGGGGTGATCAGGCTGGCAGGGAAGAGTGGTTAGGGGTGATCAGGCAGGCAAGTGAGCAGTTAGGAGCCTGCAGTCTCGGATTGCGAGAGGGATGTCTGACTGCCTGTGGGATCGGGCCTAAACCAGCAGTCGGACATCCCCCGAGGGATCCCAGTTGGCGAAGGTGCAGGCTGGGCTGAGGGGATCTCCCCCACTCCTGCCCATGCATGAATTTTGTGCACTGGGCCTCTAGTTCTAAATAAAACATCAACACTTAGTCTTATGTTACAAGAAATTTAAAAGTGGTTGGAGGGTGTCAGAACAAACCAGAGAGCAGAGGCCAGGCCAGGCTCAGGGGGCCATGATGCAAGCCAGCGGCCCTGAAGCCTGCACATGGAGGTGGGAGGGGGCTCCGGCAGGCAGCAGGGTGCAGAAGGAGCATAACCAGCTGTGAGGAGAAACAGGATCCTGGACGCTGAGTCTGCCTCTGGGCATCCCCAGTGCAGACAAGCAGGAGATGCTGTGGGCCCATTTCACAGACCAGTAGGCCGAGGCCCACAGAGGCAGCCAGTCAGCCACAAGCTCAGTCAGGAACCTCCCTCCGTGTGCCCCCTCCTGGTTGCAAGTACCTGACGTCAGGCTGGTGCCACACAACCTCCCGTGGACCAGGCAGTCACCTTGGCATGACATCACATGGACAAGGCTCTGTCCAGCGGCGCCCACGTCACACACATGACTTTCAGCTGGACGGGTTACAGTGGCCACGGGGTCAGGCTGCTTGAAATGTCACTTCCACCACGAGACGTCAACAACGCTGTGATGGCCAGTGGGACTGAACATCACTTCCGGCCCAGCCCTTTATCAGGCGAGTTCGAGTGTCCTGCCCTGAACACCAAGGTGGTAGGTCTGATGCCCAGTCAGGGCACCTGCTGGAATCCTATAGAATAAAAGGTAATGTGCAAATGGACCCTCACAGCAGAACGGGAACGACTGGCCACTATGACACACACTGACCACCAGGGGGCAGACGCTCAATGCAGGAGCTGCCCCTGGTGGTCAGTGCGCTCCCACAGGGGGAGCTCTGCTCAGCCACAGGCCAGGCTGACAGCTGCCAGCACAGCGGTGGTGGTTGGAGCCTCTCCCGCCTCCTCAGCAGCACTAAGGATGTCCGACTGCAGCTTAGGCCTCCTCCCCGCTGGCAAGTGGACATCCCCCGAGGGCTCCCAGGCTGCCAGAGGGATGTCTGACTGCCAGCTTAGACCTGACCTCCCAGGGAGCGGGCCTAAGCCAGCAGGTGGACATCCCCCAGGGGTCCCAGACTGTGAGAGGGCACAGGCTGGGCTGAGGGACCCCACCCCTTCGAGTGCTCAAATTTTTGTGCATGGATCCTCTAGTCAAGGAATAAATGCATAAATGTGTGCAACAACAAATCGATGCTTCGCTCTCTAAAAATATAATAAATACGTAAAACAGGGTCATTTCAGATGCAACAACGTGTCGGCGGCTTCGAGGTCAACTGGGTTTAAACGCCATTTCCGTCGTCAGGAAGGTCAACAGGCCCAAGCAGTCGCACCCGGATAAATGTCATTCCCGGCGCAGTGGAAAGTGGCGCTTGGACAGACGTCATATCCGTCGCAGAGAAGGTCAAAACGGCCAGGTGAACGGTACAGAGCAACGTCATTTCCGTCGCGAAGGAGGTCTGATGGGTTAGAGTCGCAGCCCCAAAGGCGTCATTTCCGGCGCGACGAAGGTCGCAGACGGGTCGCGCTTAAAGAGTGTCATTTCTGGCGCCTGGAACGGGCCTGCCGGTTGCGCTGTCCATCGATTACGACGTCATTTTTCCTCCCCGGAAAGCGATGTCAAAATGGCTGCGAATCAGCCTGGGATCAACATCCTTTCCGCGGGCCACAGGCGTCCAGCTGAAACGTCAGGCTGCCTGCCACCCTCCCCTCAAGCAGATTTAAACGTCTCTTCTGCCGCGTGTAAGCGTCACGCTTGCTGCGGCATGGCGTCACCGGTCACGTCACTTCGGCGGCGACCGGGCATCTCCCCGAGGTTTGGTCGGGAGGATAGCAACGTCTAACGGGCTGTGCTATCAAGTCGGCTTTACGTCATTTCCGTCGCCTGGAAACGTCACGCCGGCCTCAGGGTTGCCCGGGCTTAAAAGTCGCCTCGGCCGCCAGTGCTCGGGTCGTGGCAGTCGTTTCCGGCGCGACGTGACGTCGGGGCAGGGCCACATCCGCGCGCGGGCATTCATTTCCCTCCAGCGGGGACCCTCCCTCGCCGGGGCAGGGGCGTCAGGACAGGAGCCCCTCGCCGGATGGGAAGGCGGTGGTATATGCGGTCCACCCCCGAGCCGGCTTCCTCCTGCAGGTATGGAATCCCTTTATTTTTAAATTTTATTTTATTGTTTATTGTATCGCAAATCAGCGATCCGAATGGTTAGGAGTCATGATGACTGCGCGCAGCATCAGAGCAGATGACCTCCGTCAAATTCCGAAGGCCCATAGGAGGCAGCCTTCTCCTTTTGCATCCTTTTCAGCTCCCTGTGTCAGTGATTTTTAGACAGTTTGTAACCTTGAGTACATGTCATCTCTATGCAGACACCTGTAGCCTGGGGTATGTACCTATACAGACACCTGTAGCCTGAGGTACACACCTATGCAGACACCTGTAACCTGGGGTACACGCCTATGCAGACACCTGTAGCCTGGGGTACATGCCTGTGCAGACACCTGTAGCCTGGGGTATGTACCTATGCAGACACCTGTAGCCTGGGGTACATGCCTGTGCAGACACCTGTAACCTGGGGTACACGCCTATGCAGACACCTGTAGCCTGGGGTACATGCCTGTGCAGACACCTGTAGCCTGGGGTATGTACCTATGCAGACACCTGTAACCTGGGGTACATGCCTGTGCAGACACCTGTAACCTGGGGTATGTACCTATGCAGACACCTGTAGCCTGGGGTATGTACCTATGCAGACACCTGGAATCAGTATCAGCCCCGTATGTTAGATGGCTCCCTTGCAAGGTCAGACAGTTAAGTTTATCTCTCCTATTATTCCAGCTGAAAAACAGAGTTACATTGCACAGAGTAAGAGACCATCTAAAAATAACGAGCGGAATTGACTTACAGGGCAAGGGACTACCTAACAGTAGCCGAGAATTGCAAACAGCAGTTTCTTTTTTTTTTTTTAATTTTATTGATTTTTCACAGAGAAGAAGAGAGAGGGATAGAGAGCCAGAAACATCGATGAGAGAGAAACATCAATCAGCTGCCTCCTGCACACCCCCCACTGGGGATGTGCCCGCAACCAAGGTACGTGCCCTTGACCAGAATAGAACCTGGAACTCTTGAGCCCGCAGACCGACACTCTATCCACTGAGCCACACTGGTCAGGGCGCAAACAGCAGTTTCAAAACAGCAGTGTTTCCAAAGGAGGGATTATTATGCTTCAATATGTTTTATTAATTTTTTTATTTTTTTTCACAAAGAGGAAGGGAGAGAGATAGAGAGTTAGAAACATCGATCAACTGCTCCTACACACCACCCTACCGGGGATGTGCCGGCAACCAAGGTCCATGCCCTTGACTGGAATCGAACCCGGAACCGTTCAGTCTGCAGGTTGACACTCTATCCACTGAGCCACACAGGTGAGGGCAGTCCCTTTTCCGCCGAGATTCCATGGGGAGTGGAGCATCTTCTCATTAAACGGTAGCACGAGAAGACAGATCCTGCATATGGTGGAAAGAGAGAATTCGATTCTTACCTTGTGTCGTACATGAAAATGCTTTGAGGTCTTTCATACATCAAATTTGAATGGAAAAACAGTGATGTGTCTATGAGAAAACAGGAGGCTATGTTGATGATATCCGGGGTAGGCAGATATTTAAAACAGGATACACAGAGCTCAATCCTAAAGGGATCGATTGATAGATAAGTTGTTCAAGTTAAAAGCGTTGATGAATTAAAAAAAAAAGGCTCGATTGAAAGAGTGCAAGGTAAGCCGGGGACTGGGAAATATATTTACAAAACCTACACCCAACCAAGGACTCCTAAATGTAGTATGTAAAGAACCTATACAAATCAAAAAGGAAAAAATATTACCCGCCCTAACTGGTTTGGCTCAGTGGATGGAGCGTCGGCCTACGGACTGAGAGGTCCCAGGTTCGATTCCGGTCAAGGGCATGGACCTTGGTTGCAGGCACGTCCCCAGTGGGGGGTGTGCAGGAGGCAGCTGATCGATGTTTCTCTCTCATCGATGTTTCTAACTCTCTATCCCTCTCCCTTCCTCTCTGTAAAAAATCAATAAAATATATTTTTTAAAAATATTACCCGATTTATTATTATTTTGTTGTTGTTAAATATATTTTATTGATTTTTTTTACAGAGAGGAAGGGAGAGGGATAGAGAGTTAGGAAACACCAATGAGAGAGAAACATTGATCAGCTGCCTCGTGCACGTCCCCTACAGGGGATGTGCCCGCAACCAAGGTACGTGCCCTTGACCGGAATCGAACCCGGGACCCTTCAGTCTGGCAGGTCGACACTCTATCCACTGACCCACACCAGCTTGGCTTACCCAACTCTTTGAAGTAGAGAGTAGGCTTGATAAGGAAGTCCATCAAAAAGCACATACAGCCCAGCCCACGCGGCTCAGTGGTTGAGCATCGACCTGTGAACCAGGAGGTCAGGGTTCGATTCCCGGTCAGGGCACAGGCCCGGGTTGCGGGTGCCATCCCCCAGTCGGGCTCGTGCAGGAGGCAGGTGATCCATGATTCTCTCTTGACATGGATGTTTCTCTCT